>SNQJ01S0023328.1:31331-66128 GCA_010110895.2 Picea sitchensis | reverse complement strand
ATTGTTATCCTCAAATCCTAGGGATACATAAGGATATGATGTCTTGAGTCCCTCAGGTTGAAAGCATGGAGTATCGAGAGACAATTTGACCAGTAGTGTCCACTTGCACAGACAAAGACCCACCTCGCCAACACAACTCCAGGTTCATCAAGATGGTATCCACCACATTAGCTGGCTTCTAGAAGACATTGGGTCTTTCTCCATGAGGTACAATTCAGGTATTATGGTGAGTGTCATTTCAATATTTGAGGCATTTGAGTTTGTAGCATTTTAAATTTCTTTTGATTATGTAATGTTTTCTTGGACATTATGCTCTTTTCCTTGTTTCACTTTGGTGGTTGACATTGCACCCTAGTAAGAAGGTCACCCTCGGGGATAGGTTTTCTAATGGGAGGTCCTATTGACGAGTCATCGTGCCATTCCCGACCATACTTGTCACTTTCCACACTTCATCCCCTCATCTCCTTACCTTTTGGTATTTTCGTGTGTACTGACCCAATAAGGGGTTGTCCCTCATTTCATGGGAAGAAGGGGATGAAGGCCCAGAGGCTTGTAGCTGGAAAAAGATAAAATCCAATCATGAACCTTCTAGATGCTTTCCCAGGGATCCCAAGGAAAATGAAATGTTTCTCGTAAGAAACTAATGGGACACATGAAAAATAACTAATACAAATTCCAACTAAGGTGGAGCATGTGTGGGCATTGTTTTCATTCTTAGGTAGAAGCCCCACACATGTTTTCAAATTGGGGAAGCATGATGTAACCAGGGTAGAGTCAAGGTGGGAATTTTTTTTCATGCGTAGGTAGAATCCCCACCTTGGCTTCAACCTGGAAACATCTTAAAAGAATAAAAGGCAATAAATGGGCTTGGAAAAAGGTTTCATTGAAAATGAAGGTGCAATACGCCCTATACAAAGGCACCCATAAATGAGACACTACAATCCCTTGTATGACATGAACCCCATGCCAAAGAGTCTTTCCCCCATCCATGTCACTTCTTCCACATGACTTAGAGAAAGGTACGCTTGGGAAACACTCCTAAAATTGAGGTACGATTCACCCAATAGGTTGTTTTTTCAACCCCCCCATACCTAAACTTGGAAAATTGCATAGGGTCTTTGAGCAATTGTTTATTTTGATGAGGTAGTTTGTATGTACATGCTTGGATGGCCCTTTTATTGTCTTCATTTACTCATCATGATGCATTTGACTTGAGATTATTTTATGGCGTAGTCATTGTCTTTGTAGGACCCAGTTGGTGGATATATTTGGAAGAACAAGCCTCACTTGGGATTCCTTGGGGCTTGAATCCCACAGGTTTGATACCAGGGCCCACATACTGGATGATGATGATTTCCTTTGGAGGCCTAAGATGATACCATGGAAGACCTAACCCAACCTCTTACTATTCCAACCACTTACTCTTGGGGCCAAAACACCATACAAAGAGGGCTTAACGTCACCTAGGGTTGAGGTTGTGGTGGTAGAGTTGCTACTCATTGACACTTGGCACGATTTGGTGAGAGATGAATTGAGGAGGCTATAATGCATGAGAGGGAGGCTCTAGAAGCCCCAACAACTTGAACCTTCTACTCCAACGACTTGCTCAAGGGGTCAAGATGTCACCCTTAGAGGGATGACGTCACCTTATGGTTTCTATTGTGCAATTTTTAAATTTAAATTTGAATTTTATATTGTAAAGGGGAAAAATAAGGGTTGTTGTCCCCTTACTTTTTGTGGAAAAAATCTTATTATAGGTTTTTGTATAAATAGAGATCATTTCTATCTCATTTGATCATAGCTCTCCCATTGTGAGAAGACTACATTGGATGAAATTTTCACTATACTTGAGGATTTTTGGTATCTCTCTCTCTTTCAAATTATTTTTGGTATATCTCTTGATGAATGGATGTGCTAAGGTGGTGTGCACCTCTTTGAGACTCTTGTTCTTGCTTATGGATGGTTTTTCTTGCTGAAACTAGGGTTTGATCTTGCAACTTTCTTGGTTTTGGTAAGGAAAATATGCATTCTTCTTGCTCATTTCATGATATTGTTGGTTAAAACCCTGGGAGGAGTATAAGTGCATACACCCTCCATCAAGTTCTCTTCATTTTCTAGTTTACAAGTATTTTATTGCAAGGTATCTTGGAGGAGTTCAAGGGTGTACAATCTCCTTGATCTACATTGAGTTTGGTTTGCATGCCCTAGGGAGTAAGAGGGTTTACACCCCTAGGGATCTTGTTGATATAACTTGTGTTTTAAAGACTCCATTCACCCATTTTTAAAAGGCACCAATCTGAAGTTTGCATTGGAGAAATAAATTATTTGCCTTGGTAAACATGATTTAGTGAGATATTGATATTGTTCAAGTTGGAAACTTTTCATGATGCTTTGAGGTTGCTAACGCCTCTAGGGCGTCTTAGTTCACTTAGTATCTTGGGAGCTACAATTAAATTAAATCTACATCCATTAGGTCTGCAACAATTTATTCTCTTTTTGATTCGTAACTCACAATTCAACCGCTAGAAGTTGCTAACAATTTACCCCTATAATCTACCATCCCTAACACATCTTTCTGGTGGATTCTTGTGATTTTTAGTGGCTTATTTTTATGTTGTAACATCTTTTTTTCTATAGACATAAGGATTCAATTATATCTCTACAATACTTGTCTATAACAACCTTGCATTGATGCTAAAGTCTATGCTTTCGTACTTGGGTTATGCTTGTGTTTACTAGCTTATCTCTTGCCTCATTTGTTAGACTTTTAACATCTTGTTTAGCAGCTCTAATAATCATTTGTTCGCTGATGTATATATACATATATATTTGTTGACTGCTTCAAATAGGGACAACAAGCTTAACTTTCTTTTCCACTTAACATATAGCTTGTATACTTGTTTTTTTTGTGTCTCGGGCAAGTGCTATCATCATCCACAGGTGCTCAACTTATTGGAAACCATTGACCACTACCGAGACTCATTTCCAAGCCACTTTCCATTTAACAACTTGAACTATAGGGGAATCCATTCATAAGTATCACTTTTCATATCATTTCCCCCTAGGGTCACCCAGGATTTCCCCCTTGTGGTGATCACTTTACCTCTAAAGTGGCATGAGTGCCTATCTGAGGTGACAATGGGTAGGTATTCCTCTAGTTGTCACCAACTTGTGATTTGGGTCAGGCTTTGCCCAACCTACAACTTGTTCTATAAAAAAGACGTAACATATTTACCAACTTGGTCCAAACTATGATCTCAAAATGAGAACTCTAGCTCTCAAAACCCATATTTTTGTGTAAAAAACACCAAAATCAATCCTTGAATCAAAAAGTGGTGCTATTAGCAACACCTTTTTTCCAGGGTTAAAATTACAACATTTTCAACCATGCTTTTACAAACACATGTTGTTGCTAATAAAAAACTTTAAAATTGACCATTTAATCAAAATGTGGTGCTACTAGTAGCACACTATTTTGTTTAGAGTTAAAATCACTCCTTGTTTACAACCACAACCTTAAAAGTAGTGTTGTTGCAATCAAAACCTTAAAATCAACCCTGTAATTGAAAAGTGGTGCTATTGATGATAATTTGTTTTTATTTTTAAATTTATTTGGGCTTAAGATTACAACATTTTTTAAACCATGGCCTTATTAACTTGTACCATTGCAATAAAACCAATAACATCTCTATATTAGGAGGGGCCTAAAATCAACATTTTTAAATCTATAGTATAAAAAACTAGTATTATTGTAAAAAAAATCATAAAATCAACCATAAAATATCCACCCATTTAGGGTTACATCCAGTTCCACTAATCACATTTCATACCGCTGATTTATTCTTTGAGGACACTTGTGAGCAAGTGATCCGGTTAAAACATGATTCTTTATGATTAACTGCTTTGGTTTATGAGATTAGAAATGATGTTATCATTGAGTATTGAAATTTTGATATGTTAATTATATTGATGTATAACATTGGTAGGTATTATGATGAGGTTTCCTGAGTGTGCAGAAGACATGACACAATGAGAATGATAATGGAATCGAAAAAACCCCTTGGACTCCATATTGAGTTAGGGAGTGGACTATTGACCTTGTTTATGAGTACTTGATTTTATTATGCCTATATTATGATGATGATTTTAGTTATGGATTTCATGTATAATATTATTAACATAATTTTGTTAGTGGGTGGAGGCATGACGACACTTGCTAATCCGACTCACATATGGAGTAAAGGGGTCATACACAAATAACATATTGATTAGGGAGAGGTGTGGCAACATCCTTGTCACAGCCTAATAGAACTCATGTTGTGATCTGAATTGAAGGTTAACGACTACCTTGCTCTAGAGAGGTTCACGATGCCGTGAGGGAAGACTAAGAGAGTCTCTCATGTGGATTTTTGGGGGCGCGCAATAAGGAAGATTCTTTATTCCTTAGTAAGCCCTTAGTCTCACATAAGGTGGACAAGTGGAGTATTGACTCCAAGCGTTGGGAAAATTTCAAACTAAGTCAAATGACGAGTGGCACCCTTGGAGCACGTAGGTGCGTCTTGAAGGGCACGTCACATGAATAAATTAATGATTTAATACAAGTCTAGAAGACCTTAGATAAATAAAGCAACTACTCAGAACTGATAGAAAAGAGAATATAAATTTATATAAATTTAGAAACTGGAACGTAATGAAATCTAAGTCTAATTGTTATGCCTAAATAAATTTTATGGAAATATATCTAAGGGAATTTAGACTAAATAAACGCTAATTAAAATCTAGAAAAGGGAGAAAAAAATTAAGACACATGCACAATGTGTGCATGAAATTAATAAAAAGATTTTTAATTAAAATGAATTAATTCATGAGAGAATCGTTTGTCAACATAGAGTTAGAATCCTAAGTCAATCTAGACTCTAAATCCTAACTAAGAGAAGCGTCCTAATTAAATTCCAACTGTAAATTAGTTAGGAGACGCAATAAAGGAGAAATTGGGGAACTAAGGGACAACTAGGAGAAAATCTAGGAACTAATTGTGGATGTGAGGGAAAATGCATAATTATGTTTATTAAAAATAAATAAATATGTACAACTTGGGGAAAGTGTGACATGTGTCGGGGTGAATAATCTCTAATTTAATTATTAAAGTTTATTTAATTGTGCATGAATTGACAAGTGTCAAGACAAATTTTCTTATAAAGAAGGAAGAGTAAGGAGGAAAGTACCTTATTGTTGGATGACTAAAATGTTATCAATTTTTCATAAGACTAGTTTACTTGTGTGAGTTGGGTTGCAAGCTTTGCAAAGAGGTGGAAGCATTTCCAATGCGAGAGAAAGATTGAGCTATAGTTTCTGAAATTGTGTGTGTGGCCCCTTTGCGGCTCGGGGGGCTAAGGGGGAAGAAGAGTACCCCTAGCGTTGCTGGGAGGTACCAGTGAAGTCATCGATTAGCAGACGAAAGGAGAATGACATTGCACAAGTTTCGGATTGAAGATCACCTCATATAACCTACTCTTCTGGTTATAGTACTAAATTGTTATAGTTATTTTATTAATGGAATATTTGATTAGTTACCGAATAAGCTCATA
Organism: Picea sitchensis; assembly: GCA_010110895.2. Classification (NCBI taxonomy): domain Eukaryota; kingdom Viridiplantae; phylum Streptophyta; class Pinopsida; order Pinales; family Pinaceae; genus Picea; species Picea sitchensis. Next base: position 60,540 of record SNQJ01S0023328.1, on the reverse strand, counting down.
CTGAAAGTTTTTGATCAATAAGTTATTCTTGTCATAACTTGTATTTAAACAAAAAAATAAATCTGTATGGATCGAATTATGGAAACGATAAATTATTTCTGTAATTACTTGTATTGTTTTTATTTTTTTATTTTTTTATTTTTTGCATGGATTGAATGGTAGAATAAAAAAATTATCCCTGTAACTACTTGTATTGTTAAAAAAAGAAAAGAAATTTAAGCATGAATCAAATGTTGAAATTCAAGACTTCATATTCCTGTAAATTATATGTATTGATTTCTTAAATAAGCAATAGGTGAGCAAAAACACTCTTGTATGGATAAGCAAACCAATATAGATAGATTCCCTTCATGTAGTTGATACTCTGTTTTTGAAAGTCGTGCATGCAAGTCCTCAACCATTGGAAATTATCCATCCTCCTCTCGTTTATGTTGTTCAAAAGAAACATCTGCCATCTTCAATTTCCAATTTCCAAATCAAGTTGCAGACGCAAGGATTGATTGTTATGTTTGAGACATATAACTTCCCTCAAGTGCAAATGTTGAGTTGTATCGTGGATGTGGTCAGTTCTCTTCAAGTGATATTTCCATTCATAATATTCTTTTGATGCCAGCATTATCTTCGACTATGGACAAAGGGATATTTCTTCTTGGAATAACTAGTTATCTTCATGAGGAGATTCTCGTAATCCAGAATGGAATTTTACCATCTATTTCGTTGTTAGTAACAATTTATTATATCTCCTCCTTCAACTTGTGTTAGCAGAAACTAAACCTCTTGAAATCTAGTTCTCACTATTACTTATTATTACATTATACCTAATGCTTCGAAACTACTAATGTCGCTTAAGAATTTCATTGGATAATTTTTTTTACTAATGAAGTATTCGATAGTCTAACATGATGTTAGATTCTATGCTTTGTTTGCTTTATTTTTCTCACCCTTCAATAGGGGCATTTATTGAACAACATGTCAATAGTACACTACTCAATAATAGAGATATGATTATATCTAAAATTAATATCTAGATCAATTCCTTGATCTGAAATTGTGAGTTGAACCCTTTTTATTATTGATTAAACATTGTTAAGATCTTAACTTAATTAAATGATTAGTTAAGTATTGCCTGGAAATTTTATCGAGATAAACCTGCATTTTCACAATAATTAAACTTATATCTAAATATGTTACGAAGACCTTACTCGGGCTGTATGAATACTGACGTAATCATTGGCAAGATCTTAGGATAATTGCCGGTTAAGAGTTTGTGAAGTGTAGGTTTATATTTATATTGTTAAAGGATGAAATCATTGAACTTTGACTTCTTCAAGAAATTAATCCTTCAATTAAGTAAGAAGCTGAATAAATGAAATAAATTCTTGGTCCACCAAATCTGAAAATTATTTCTTAAGATGTTATTATTTTATAAAATTTTAAATGAATTAATGTGATTCCTTGTTGTATAAGTATGTAATCTTGCATGATTCAATTGAAATTGAAATATATATATATATAAAGGAATTATAAAAAACCTTGAATATTATATGCTAATTGTGGTAATAAATTGAAATGATGTGTTGAATAAGTTTGCGCAATATTATCAAATTTCATCTTGTAGTTTTGTGTTATGTTACATAAAGTTGTTAAACCAATCATACATTCGTGTCTAAGTGTGAATTAGACTTACATAAGTTTCAATCACTTGAATAATTGAAGATATGGCTGTAAACTTTTGTCCTTGGTTAATATATAAAAAAAAATACGACACTTCAAGGGGTTAACCGAGAGGAGTGTTACATGTGGTATCAAAGAATGGTTCTACTCTGTGACACTGGACTCGTTACAACTTCCAATGCAAATTATAATTAAAGATGTAATTACTAATATAAATTGAAACTGTTTTATGTAGGTATCATGGTTAGTGGATGGATAATGAGTAGATGTCGGGGTTTGGGAGGAAGAGGTATGCTTCCTCCAAGCACACCCACACCCAAGGGATCTGCTCCATAGGGAGAAGAGATTACTACCGAGCATGAGCATGTTGTAGTGGACGATGTCATGGGTATGATGAGGTATTTTCAAAGGATGTTAGAGGTGCTGATAAATTGCCTTGATCGAGATGAGGGCATAAGATCTGCACTCAGTGAGGGTTCACAATGCCCTCATGTAGTTAGTGGTAGTGTTCATAGAGAACTTGAGAAGGTAAAATTTCCCGAGTTCTGGGGTTCCACAGATGGTTTAGTTGTTGAAGATTGGTTGGAGAATATGGAAATGTGTTGTGCATTGCATGATTATACCTCCAACATGAAGTTGCCACAACAATAAGTTTGTTTTTGGTCTCAAATACAACATTCATGCTAAGGTGAGGATTATGATGCTTCATAGTTTACACAATACAATATAGAAAGATTTTATCACTAAAGAAGAGTTGAACAGTGGGGGTCATGGTAGGAATCCTTCCAAAAATACAAGACATACGCCACTTAGAGCGTCGCAACAACAAACACCCGTTAGACATACTTCTGGGCACCGAGATACATCTAGAGGAACTGTATTTTCTACACCAAGAAAACATGATACCAATAAGAGGACTCTGTATAGAGAACCGCCACAACAACATTCACGTCATCCTCAATAAAAACAACACTATAAATCTATTTCGTAGAACAAATCAGGACCTTAGAACCCTAGACCAACAAATTCTTCCTCTGGATCTAGGAGCACTGACCCTAAAAATGGATGTTGGACTTGTGGAGAATCCCACTATCAAATATATTGTCCTATCGAAAAGGATATAACTTCTGGATCAACAAGACATATGACAATAGGAGATATGGGAAAGGCCCATAAGATTCATGTAGCGATGAATAACCTCCAGGCTGAGCATCATTCTACAGTGCTCGAGATTTCAGGTATGCTATCAGATCAACAATTTATTTTTTTATAGATCCATGAGCTACTGAGAGTTTCATTTCTAGTGTTGTTCTCAAAAGAATTAAGGTGAAGGCAATCGAACAAGATGAGTTTAGATATGTAGAATTGGCATCTGGATCCAAGCAAAAAGTTGGAGGAAAGGTTAGAGATTGTAAAATTAATTTGGGTGAATTCTTCGAAAGTGTAAACCTTTTTGTCACAACCTTGGGATCCTATGACATTGTGATTGGAATGGATTGGTTAGAATCACACGACTCAATACTTAACTGTAAGATGAAACGATTAAGCTTAATTGATAATTTGGGACAAAACAGAGTAATTGTAGGGAAAAACCAAGGAGTATTGCTAAGATTTATTATTTCCCTACAATTGATGAAAAATATACGCAAGGGATGTAAGTTGTATTCCATATTAGCTCTTAACAAAAAGGGTGACGTGGAAATATTGGAATATTTTCCAGTAGTATAAGAGTTTGTTGATGTTTTTCCTGAGGAACTACCAGGTTTACCGCCAAAAAAAGAATTAGAATTTACTATAGATCTAAAAATTGGAACATAACCAATTGCTAGAACGCCATATCAGATGTCAACACCTGAATTGAAAGAGTTAAAGATGCAATTGAAGGAGTTATTATATTTGAGATTTATATGTCCAAGTGTATCTCCACAGGGTGCACTAGTAATTTTTGTAAGAAAGAAGGACAGATTGTGGAGGATTTGCATTGACTATAGTCAATTAAACAAAGCCACGATAAAGAATCAATACTCGTTACCTAGGATTGATGACTTATTTGATTAAATGAAAGGGGCGACACTGTTTTCAAAGATTTATTTGAGGTTGTGATATCACCAATTGCAAATCAAGGAGGAAGACATTACGAAAACAACGTTTAAGACAAGATTTAGACATTACGGATTTACTGTATTACCATTTGGATTGAAAAATTCCCCTCGTGTATTCATGAGTTTAATGAATGGGGTATTTCATGAATACTTGGACACGTTCGTACATGTATTTATTGACGATATATTAATTTAGTCTCGGACGAAAAAGGAGCATGACAAACATCTGAGATTACTTTTACAGTGCTTAAGAGAAAACAAGTTGTACGGAAAGTTGAAATGTTCTTTTTATCAGACAAAGATTCATTATTTAGGACATATTATTTATGGAGAAGGTATCACCGTGGATCCAACGAAGGTAAAGGCTATTATGGAATGGCCAACATCGACGAACGTGCAAGAATTACGTAGTTTTATGGGATTATCAAGTTACTATCGACGTTTCGTAGAAGGATTTTCAAAAATAGCAAAACCAATTAGGGAACTGCAAAAGAAGAATAAGAAATTTGTATGGTCAGAGAAATGCACGAAAGCATTTTAGAAGCTTAAAGAATTATTAACAAAAACACCGATATTGAAAGTTCTGGATATGGACAAGGAATTCTTTGTATGTACTGACACATCCAAGGAAGGATTGGGTGGAGTATTAATGCAAGAAGGTCGAGCTATCACATATCTTTCAAGGAAAATAAGAATGCACGAAGAGAATCATGCAACACACGATTTGGAATTATTAGTGATTGTTTATGCCTTACAAGTTTGGATAAATTACCTTATTGGATGGAAATTTGAGTTGAAAACCGATTATAGTGGATTGAAACACATTTTTACTCAGAGTGACTTGAATGCGTGACAAATACATTGGTCATAACTTCTAAGTGGGTATGATTTTGAGATCACATACATTAAGGGAACAATTAACAGAGTAACAAATGTGTTAAGTCTGAGACCTCACATTTTCTCAATAATACCCCTAAAGACAAATCTTCGAGAAAATATCTTAGCATTACAGATTGATGACGACTGGTACAAGCAAGTAAAAGACAATATCAGACAAGATACCATGATAATACCTAGATATGAGGGTTATTCTTTGGATAGTGATGGACTACTAAGATATAACATCATAATTTATGTACCAACAAATGACGAATTGAGAAATTTAATTTTGAACGAAACTCATCGAGCAATATATATGGCTCATTCGGGAGTCACGAAAATGAAGGCAGATCTTAAACCACTATTCTTTTGGAAGTGAATGAAAGCCGATATAGTTAACTATGTGGTGAAACATCTTGAATGTCAACAAGTGAAGGTTGAACATATACATCCAGTGGGATTATTACAACCACATGTGATTCCTGAATCGAAATGGGAAGTTATATCGATGGATTTTATTGTTGGATTTCCACCGACGGTAAGGAGACACGATTCTATCTTTGTAGTTGTAAAAATTTGACGAAGAGTGCACATTTTATTCTAGTTCCTACAACATATCAAGCACCTGATTTAGCTATAATTTTTGTTAATGAAATTGTAAGATCGCATGGTGTACCGATGAAGATAATATCTGATCTACGAGATGTATTCACTGGACGTTTTTGGACTAGTTTCCAAGATGCCTTGGGCACACAGTTAAATTTTAGTACTGCATATCACCCTGAAACCGAGGGACAAACATGAAGAATGAATCAAATTCTAGAAGATATGCTTCAAATGTATGTGATGGATCAACATAAATAGTGGGAAGAATTTTTACCATTGGTAGAATTTGTGTATAATAACAGTTACCAAAGTTTGATAAAGATGGAACCTTTTGAGTTTCTATACAAATGACCATGTCAGACACCTTTGAGTTGGGATCAACTAGAGGATAGGGTCTTGGTGGGGACATAAGTGATCTAGGAAATGGAATATTAGATATGAACCATAAGGAAAAGGATTAAGGAAGTGAAAGACCGACAAAAGAGTTATGTGGATGCACATCATATTGACCGTAGTTTTGAGATTGGTGATTAAGTGTTTTTGCGAGTGAACCCTGTAACGTTCCCTCCATTCACAAAACAAGTAAACAATTACAATGAAGTAGTAATAATTATTTTTTTTATGTAACAATAAGTGTTCTATGTAGAATCATCATTAGTATTCTTTCTCAGCGTGCGGTTTACATCAAGGTCAAGATACAATTTCGATACTTTCAAAATTCTAAATTTTAAGAGCACTACCAACGATCACAAACAATCCTTGAGGTCTAAAATCTACCATATCATAATCAAGACAATTTATTAAGTAAAGAACAAATAATGTAAAGTAATTAAAATTCTCATGCCCAACAAATCTAATCTATATCTCACCATTTTAACGAATCAATCATTCAAAAATTATGTCTTCACCCTGATTAGATTGTCAAAATGCAAAATTCATTATTAGCTAATCACATCAATTAATATACAAGATCATTTGACCAACATTTACCATACACACTATTATTATTTACAAGAATAATAACATTGATAACTTCAACCTAAAGCATTCTTAGGCATTCTTAAATGGATTAGTAATAAATCATAATAATAATAATTATAATACATATATGTAACTTTATCCTATTAATAAATAGGATAACAAAATTATCATAAAGGTACTAAATACCTAGAGCTATAAACTTAGATCCCACATAATTTTCTTCACTTGAGAGGTAGAGGCCAATAATTATTTTTCTACTTTAATAATCGTTAACTGAAAGTAAATTAGTAAGACAAAAAGGTTATTTCAATCATACCATTCAATATATAGAACAAAATGTTTACAATTGCTCTAGAAATTTACTATCTATAACATTGATCATCTATGCTTACTAATTTATAATCTCTGCACTCTAATTATTTAATTATTGACAACATAATAATTGATTATTAATAAGGATTCACAATCCTAAGTCTAATGCGTTCATTCTCTTCTTCTATAAATATATAGTTACCAGTAAAATAATCATTAATATATATGATGATGGTGATGTATATACATTTATATAATATTATGATTAGATAACTTATTCATAATTTCCAAGGTCAACATAATTAGTAATTGTCAATAAGATGGAGATAAAGTAATATCATCTATTATAAAATTATTAATATTCACAGATTATGAAACCATACTTCCAAATTTTATTTCAAGCACTATTAGGAGTGATGGTTCTTCGTAAGAGATGCTTTAACACATGTTCGAACTAAGCTAGGTGGAAAACACACAAAAAATTTAACTGCTTAAGGATTAAACCTTGGTTTAGATTACTCTGTATTCTATCGAACTAAGCTTGCTCTGTATTCTACCGAATACCTATACCAGTGTAGGTATTTAGTCAATTCCCAAGTATTATAAGATGGATAACATTTTGCATGGTTTAATCTAACAATAAAAGTGAATAGTCCACTTAGCACTCATTGCATCGGGTGATACTCACATGGGTGAAGAAATGAGATTGAAACCAACAAAATGAATCACATAGAATCAATCATCACTTCCCGGGCTTGCACCCGGTAACCAGGACTTCCCAGGTGGTCACCCATCCCAAGATGCCTCTAGCTCAAGCACGCTTAACTATGGAGTTTTCCCCACAATCAAGCCCACTTAGCTTGCTACCCCATTTGCAAAATCTTAGCAAGTATTGTGCCTTATGAACTACCCAATTAAAGCTCCCTTCACTCTTATTATTTAAGCATAGATTCTGGTGACTATGATCTTATTTTTTTTGAATTTCTCCATAAGGATGATTCGATACAATTTTCTTAAAACAACACTGGAATAACAAATATAATTCAAATTAAATCGCAAGATCCAAACCGCATAATTTACAACAAGAATAACATCTGAAGGAATTTAATGGGTACTAAGGAAAACAATGCTTTAGATTCACATTGCAGGGATTTATAAAAGTTCAATCCATAATTCCTTACAGGCTCAATCGATCAGAGATCTTTAACAATGTTCAAAATTTTTACTAAATGTAAATACATTAAGGAACTAGATTATCACAAATAAATAATAAGTGACTAAAATCTTAAGGTACCATAACCAAAGTTTATCGAATTTGATGATGATCCTCCTCCATAAAGCTCGTGCAATTCTCGTGTCGTTTTCCTGCTAATCCAAAGACTTCACCGGTACCTCCCAACCAATGCTAGGGGTACTCTTCTCCCCCCTTAGTCCCCCAAGCCGCAAAGGGGCCACACACAAAAACCATAAATCAATAGCACCGGAAACTTGCCTCGCAAGGAAGAGCTTCCATTCTTTGCCAAGTTTTGGAATCCCAACTCTCACAAGTAAAACTTAGTCAAGAAAATTTTGGCAGCATAACAATACTAACAAAGGTGAGCCTCTTTTCCCTTTCTCTCCATTTATTTTATAGAAAAATTTCCAATGACACATGTCCTCATGCACAAACGATTAATTTTTAATAATTTAATTAAATGATTATTCACCCACTACATGTGTCACACTCTTCCCAGGTTGAACAAGTAATTTTATTTTTATTTTTATTTTTATAATTTAATTTATTGAAAAGCCATTTTCCATCACATTCCCCAACGTTTTCCTGTTTTTCCTCTTAGTTGTCTCTTAGTTCTCCAATCCCTCATTTATTTTGCGTCCCCTAGCTAGATTTTAGTTTGAGTTGCATTAGGAGTCTTCTTTTAGTTAGGATTAATGGTAGATTGACTCAAGATGCTACTCTATGTGGACCACCTATTCTCTTATGTTTTAATTTCTTTTTATTTAAAAATCCCTTCTATTATTTTCATGCACAAATGTGCATCTACCCACTTTATTCTTATTTCTTCTTTTACTTGCTTACTAGTCTAATTCCCTTTGATTTCCTTTTGATGTTTTCCCTAAACAAACCTCTTTAAACTTAGACTCTTGTTATTTTATTGTTCATAAATTAATAATCAATTAACTGCTCTTTCTAACAAGGTCTAAGTATTTATTTTTATTTTCTAAGCCTTCTAGATTTGTATTACTCACATTTGATTATGCGATGTTCCCTTCAAGACCACCTTCGTGCTCCAAGGGTGCTACCCACCTTTGACTAGTTTTGGAAGTTTGTTCGACACTTGGAGTCAACACTCCACTTGGTTGACCCTGTGAGAGACTATGGGATTCTAAGGAATAATGATTTTTCCTTATTGTGTTCCCCTTAGAATTCTTTGTGAGTGATTGTCTCAGTCTTCCCTCACGACATCATGGACCTCTCTAAACAAAGTAATCGTTAACCATGCATTTAGGTCACAATGGGAGTGCTAATAGGCTGTGACAGGGATGTTGCCACACCTCTCCCTCCTCTATCTGGTTTCTGTGTATGACCCCTTTACTCCTTATGTGAGTCGGATTAGCAAGCGTCACCAAGCTTGCATCCACTGACAAGAATAATGTAAATAATCCATATACATAGCATCCATACTGAAATCATCGTCTATACATGTAAATCAATACATAAAACTCAAACCAAATACAAGTCCACCCCTTGACTCAATCTGGGGTCCAAGGAAGTTCGTTGATGCCATCAGCATCATCAACCTGTCATGTATCCTACACACTCATAGAAACTCATCAATACTTTTCGATACATATATACATCTATAATTTAACATATAATCACAATGACATCATAATATAACTCATAAGCAAAACATAATCATAATGTATCATTACCGGATCACTTGCTTGCAAGTGTCCTCAAAGAATAAATCAATATAAATGTGCTCAATGGAACTGAATGTTACAAAGTCGCATAAGAGTTTGATTAATTTTGGAAAGGATGCTAAACTCTCTCCAAGGTTTGTGAGACCTTTCAAAGTTATAGAAAGGAAAGGACCAATGGCTTACCGACTATCCTTATGTGATTCTTTGAGGCGTATGCACGATGTGTTTCATGTTTCAGTTTTACATCATTATATTTTAAATCCGACACATGTTATTGACTTGAGTTCATTGCATGTATCATATGAGGGTGCTCTCATAGCGGAGCCAATCCGCATACTAGACCATCACACTCGAAAGCTACGACGTCGATTGGTTGATCAGGTTAAGGTCCAATGGGACAATTATAGTCCACATTCTGACACTTGAGATACCACACATGAGATGTGTCAACAATTTCCATATTTATTTTGAGAGATTGATATATAGATTAGTAGGATCTATATTTATTGTTTTCATTGTTAGATTGTAAAAACTTCAATACGAAGTTTAAAACAAGAGGGGGTGTATGTAACATCCAGTTCCATTGATCACATTTCATACCATTGATTTATTCTTTGAGGACACTTGCGAGCAAGCGATCCGGTTAAAATATGATACTTTATGATTAGCTGCTTTGGTTTATGAGATTAAAAATGATGTCATCATTGAGTATTGAGATTTTGATATCTTAATTATATTGATGTATAGAATTGATAAGTATTATGATGAGGCTTCCAAAGTGTGCAAGATACATGACATGATGAATCACATATGGAGTAAAGGGGTCATATATAGATATCAGATAGATAAGGGAGAGGTGTGGCATCATCCCTGTCACGACCTAATAACACTCCCTCCATGACCTGAATGGAAGGTTAACGACTACCTTGTTCTAGAGAGGTTGACTATGTCATGAGAGAAGACTGAGACAATCACTCATGATGATTTCTGGGGGGTGCACAATAAGGCATATTTTTTATTACTCAGTAAACCCTTAGTCTTACACAAAGTCGACAAGTGAAGTTTTGACTCCAAGCATCGAACAACTTCCAAATTAAGTCAAATGGCGAGTGACACCCTTGGAGCATGTAGGTGCATCTTGAAGGGCACATTGCATGAATAAATTAATGAGTTAATAAAATCTTGAAGAGATTAGAGAATTAAAATAACTACTTAGAACTGATAGAAAAGAGAATATAAATTAATACAAATTTATAAACTGGAACGTAATGAAATCTAAGTCTAATTGTTATGCCTAAATAAATTTTATGGAAATATATCTAAGTGACTTTAGACTAAATAAAACCTAATTAAAATCTAGAAAAGGGAGAATAAAAATTAAGACATGTGCACAATGTGTGCATGAAATTAATAAAAATATTTTTAATTAAAAGAAATTAATTCATGAGAGAATGGGTTGTCAACATAGAGTTAGAATCCTAAGTCAATCTAGACTCTAAATCCTAACTAAGAGAAGAGTCCTAGTCAAATTCCAATTGTAAATTAGTTAGGAGACAAAATAAAGGAGAAATTGGGGAACTAAAGGACAACTATGAGAAAATCTAGGAACTAATTGTGGATGTGAGGGAAAATGCATAATTATTTTTATTAAAAAAAATAAACATGTGGAACTTGGGGAAAGTGTGACATGTGTTGGGGTCAATAATCTCTAATTTAATTATTAAAATTTCTTTAATTGTGCATGAATTGACAAGTGTCAAGAGAATTTTTCTAATAAAAGAAGGAAGAGTAAGGAGGAAAGTACCCTATTATTCAATGACTAAAATGCTGTCAATTTTTCATAAGAATAGTTTACTTGTGTGAGTTGGGTTGCAAGCTTTGCAAAGAGGTGGAAGCCTCTTCTTGCGAGGTCAAGATTGAGCTATAGTTTCTGAAATTCTATGTGTGACCCCTTTGTGGCTCGGGGGGCTAAGGGGGAAGAAGAGTGCCCCTAGCATTGGCTAGGAGGTACCGATGAAGTCATAGATTAGCAAGCGAAAGGAGAAGGATGTTGCACAAGTTCCAGATTGAATATCACCTCATATATCTCACTCTTCTAGTTATGGTACTAAATTGTTATAGTTATTTTATTAATGAAATATTTGATTAGTTACTAAATAAACTCAGACCAAGAGTTTTTGATCAGTAAATTATTCTTGTTATTACTTGTATTGTTTTAAAAATAAATAAATTATGTATGGATTGAATGATGGAAACGATAAATTGTTTTTGTAATAACTTGTATTTAAAAAAAATAAAATTGCATGGATTGAATGGCATAATTGACAGTTTATCCCTGTAACTACTTGTATTGTTTAAAAAAAAAAGAAATTTAAGCATGAATCAAATGTTGAAATATGAGACTTCACATTATTGTAAATCACATGTATTGATTTCTTAAATAAGCAATCAGTGAGCATAAACACTCTTGTATAGATAAGCTGACCATTATAGATAGATTCCCTTCATGTAGTTGATACTTTCTTTCTGCAAGTCATACCTGCAAGTCCTCAACCGTTGGAAATTATCCAACCTCCTCTCATTTCTGTTTTTCAAAAGAAACATTTGCCATATTCAATTTTTGATTGCCACATCAAGTTGCAAACACAAGGATTGATTGTTTTGTTTGAGACATATAGCTGCCCTCAAATCCAGATGTTTTGGTAGTAGGATCTTAAGTTCACATGTTGATTTTTTAGGGAATTCTTTAAGCCTCCCATTCTCTTATGTGAGAGCCTTGATTTGACTCATGCATTGATCTCTATATTCTATACATGCGGGAGTTCACCATGCACCCTATCTAGTTCTTCTTTAAAAGACATTCTGATGTTTGTTCCTTCAAGAAGGAATTCCTACTTAGAATTATTTAGCTGAGTTTGGAAAGCAACAATATTGCTCCATACAACACTAAGAGTTTCTAGAATAGAATTTTTCTTGTAGTCCTTATATTCTATGATGTAGCAACAAAACCATCAGTCAACAATGATATGTAATCTCATAAGATTGAAAGGAGAAAAAGAAACATAAAAGAGTTGCACATTTGATCCATTCTACCATTAACTCCTCATTGTATCAATAAACCCGTGCATTGAAGGTTACTCCTGAGGTTTTCATTATTCAAAATTTTAGTTTTAATTTATTTTCTTTATGTGATGAAATCGTGGAAGCCTGAACAATGCAAAAATGAAGTAGACACAAAAAAATTAACGAAGCATTTTGGGTATTGTGTTACCCCCTCTCTTTTTCCAAAATGCACTCTTTACAACTAGACAAATCATGTCGACAACATGCCAGTCTACAATTTGTTTTCCTAGGGTTGTAGATAATAACTAATATTAGTGTCAACCTTGAATTGATTGCATGTGAAAATATCCACTCTGATCTTAGATTCATTATAAAAAGGTCGGGTGAGAAGGCAGACATTGACTGAATCCACCACATTCATGATATAAAAACACCCGATATACACAAGTGTTGTAAGATTACAAAGCCCTCAATGGAGTCTATTGCATCATTCTCTTGCAATCGCCTCACTTTTTCTTTAAAAAACACTTTAACGAGTTTCATTTATGGTATTATAGATATTCCACAATGCTCTTTCCCTGTGGTTCTCTTGATAATCAAAACCCAGTTTCTCTTTTCTGTCTATGTCGATATAGGTAAATATATTTTTATATATTTCATTTTTTTGTGTTTTTCAAAAAGAATAAAAAACACAAATATTTTTGGATGGTGTCTAGTATTGACAATTGCTTTGTTGCACAGATGTGGGTTCGCGATGAACAAAAGGATTCTCGTGACATTGTTGGAGGAACCGGGGAGATGATCCAGTGGGAGGAGATGCGGATAGAGTGCCTCAAAATGTGCAGGGGAAACTGTCTTGTTTGACGCATAGGATTCCTATGGTTCAAGTAGAGGATTTTCCAGAGGCTATGCAATGATAGGTGGTGGGTGTTCCCTGTGAGTGGGTGCGACTCTTCCAATGTCTCACAAATGACATAATATTCTATCATGATACACATATGGTGCCACAGGCGTAGATGTCGTGGTTATTGTATCGACCGACAATATATGTATTTTGAGGGTGTAAGCCCTATTTTGTACTATGACACCATATTTTTAGAGATATGGAATATAAAAACATTGGTCTTCAACTTTACTTATATATTACAATGTGTACATTAATGGATGTGTTTTCTCTACTTTAGTTATGTGACAAATTCCAATATAAAACATAATTAGCATATGCATCGGATACATAATTAGAACTTCTAGGTATGTGATTATAAATAATAAAATCAAAATGTCATTCCAAAATTCGTACCTGTAGGAATCGTCGAAGTAGAGTAGGGTCTCACACACGGTAACTGTCATTCAACTGGCATACTACTAATTGGGAGTTTAGACGAACTTCTAAAGACTGAACACTGTTGAAATAATGTAACTGTGAAGAGAATTCTTATTATTATTGTTATTTTATTATTAGGATTAATCCCCATTGTGTATTAATCATGTCGGTAATTGTATAAGGACCAAATCCCCTTTTGCGGATTGGTCATCGGACAATTATAAAGGGCAGAATAAGAAGTCAGCCCCAACAGTTATTATGGAAGACCCATAATTAATTAAAGGTGGGTTTACCCACCCAGTGAAGAGTCGGACTGCCGGTTGTGACCTCACACATGCCGATCTTATTATAAAATAAAGAGGCTGATGCCTCACTTCAAACACACAACTCACTTGCTCATTTTCTAAGAGGCAGCTGCAACTTACCAATTGGAGAAAGGGAGAAGAGTGGCACATCTTTTGGAAGACTATGTCTGTATTGGTTTGAGTTATTTGTTGAACATTCTATAAGCTATTTATGATAAGGAAGTTTTCTTTGGGTTTTCTCCCCCATGAGAAAACCCAAAAAAAATGATGTGTCTCTTGTGAATGTGTATTTCTCATTGATCTTGTTCTTATGATGCTCTTATCTATTGAAATGAAAAATTATAATGGCATAAGCATTAACATGGTATCGAGCCAACCTGAAGAAAGCATATTTAGCAAGAGAAAAGCGTCTTTGTTACGTGGAAATAGCATTTACATTAGGGTTTTGCAAAATTGAATCTTTTTCGACTCCCTAATAACCACCTAGAAATTGCGCTCCCCAAGGATCATTTGCAACTTAAAGTACACCTTTTAGATTATTGAATCTCAAAAAAGTGAAACCTAGTTTCACAAAGTACCAGAAGTACTCTGGTTTTTTGGTTTTCACAAAGTACCAGAAATTTGAAAACCAGAAGCACCAGTCCAAAAATACATAGAAACAAGTTTGAAGGGGTAAAAATTTGGATTTTCAAAATTTCGACTACACCAACTAACTCACCTCAACTCAGTGCATCTATCCCCTGTATCATAATTCCAAAATTCGAAGTTTGAGAAAATTAGGGTTTTCTCAGCAAAACCCTAAGTTAAGTTCTGATCTTAGAACCGGCTGCCGGTTGTAGTACCGATTCACCCGATTCATGATTCTGGAGTCTTAGAACCAAGCGCGGTTAAGCTGATTGCAGTTACGTAAGTAGAACCGGTTACGACGTACTCTTGAAGTTTTGGTAATGAGATTATCGTTGCTACCGGATAGAACCCTGCTCAAATTCTATACGAGGTATGTACTCACATATGGTTAATGGATTTAAACCCTAAAAATTATTTGTAGGAGAAGGGATCTTTTGCCATAGATCAGAAGGATCTCAAGATCCAAAAAATTCAGAGAGGTAGTCAACCCAGGTGCGATTATTCTACTATGCATCTATTTGCTATGAAATTATCTTGATCGGTGTTGCATGTTGAAGCTATGATCAAAATTGTGAAGGTAAAAGTTGATCATTAGAGCTTATCCTCTAACCTAACCTTTTCAAGTTAGCATTATTGTCTTAGTACAGAAGATGGTTGAAGAAAGCACTCTCCAGTTGAGTGAAAGGAGACACGGAAGAAAAGAAAACACTCATTCACCCAGGACAAGGCTCAGGTTTGATTAATCAAGATTCAAATGTACACATGACAAATGATGACTTTAGTTGAGATAGCAATCATAAGTAAAATTATTATACTTGATAGCATGTGAGAATATAGAAGTAAATACTGTTTGATAACAGGCTAACACCTCCTCTAGGAGAAACCCTCGTGTGTTAGTTCCAGACTTCCATGGAAGAATGCTTGGTCACAACACTAGAAGAGTTTTGATTTCATTTAGTATTGTATTTCTTACCTTTTAATCTTTGCTTCAAATAAAATTATAAGTGATATCTCTAAAGGAGCTAAAGCAGTGATTGTTAGTGCTATTGGCATATTGAAGGATATTATTCTTGCTTGTTGTTTTGTTGACCTTGCTCAGATTCACATAAGGGAAATATAGCAAAAGGTTTTAGAAGGCAACGTGCTAAAGAAAGAATCATAAATGAAGCAATCATCGGTGGAAAGAAGAAGGAGGGTCACTCGGAAGCTGCCATGACCCATGTATTGAAGAATCCATGTGAACTCTATAAGATCATCTCACATCAACTACAAAAGGAACTACCATACATATGCAAAACGATCACAGGTTTACGAGCATAAAGGTGACCATGAAGGTGTATGGTCACCTTTGAGTTTTGGTAAACTTGTGGTAGTGCCTTGTAGTTGAGGGACAGCAAGGCAGAAGGAATTCTAGAACTCATTCATTCAGGATAATATGTGGCCCAATGCCATCATCCTCAATAATGGAATTTTATGTATACTATGTATCATTCATTATGATTATTCTTGTAAAATATACTGGATATATTTAAATTATTCAACAAGATCAAGGAATTTAAAGCCTTGATAAAGAGAGAACCATACTGTAAGGAATATTAAGATACTTAGGTAAGACAATGGAGGAGAATATACCTCAAAGGAGTTAGTGAATATTTGCAAAGATGTTGGGATCAGATCCCCAACAAAACAGTGATGTAGTTGAGCGAGGAAGAACAGATCCATGATGAAATTTGTGAAGATCAAGATCTTCCTATGTGCTTATGGAAGCGAAGCTTAACAATGACAAAATTTACATGTGCAAAACCGATTGCCCCATGGTGCACTTAGGCTCAAGACACCAAAAGAGATGTTCTTTTGGAAAGAAGCTAGAGGTAAACCATCTCAAAATATTTAGTTGTCAAGTGTTTATTCATATACAGAAAGAAAATAAACAGGCTGGGACACTTCAAGAAAGAAGGGAATATTTGTGGATATTGTGAGGTCTCCAAGGCATTCATAGTTTATATACCATGTTACCATTATATTGAGATCAATAGGGATGTGAGCGTTGATGAAGAAGCAACACTTAGAAATCAAGAAGATTCCATCTTGAGGAAGTATATGAAAAGGAACACAGCAAAATCCAGGGGCTGACGAGAATCCATGGTGGTTCCCGAGCTGCAGAACCTGTAAGGGGAAGTCATAGCTTCCCACGATGAGGAACTCACGAGATCATGATATAGTAGAAGTCAAGAACCTCCTCAAATGACCTTCTCCCATAAAAGCTTGCTTGGGAGAGAGCTTATTCAAGATGGAGAGAGGTGAATTAATTCGAAGGAACCACAAAGAAGGTGAAAAGACCAAGCCATTTTCCAGTTATACGGCCTTGATGTGCAATCTACTTGATGAAGAACCCACATTATTTGAAGATACCATCTAGAAGAAGGAATGGGAAAATTCCATGAAAGAGGAATACCAATCAAGCAAGAATGATGTATAGGAAATAATTCCCAGACCAAAATGGAATGTGGTATCATCAAAATGGCTCTTCAAATAAAACATCCTGCTGATGGAAATATTGAGAAACATAAAGGATTTACGCTTCGTGGCTTTCGGAAGGAAAATTATTGACTATGAAGAGACTTGTTCTCTCATGTGGATAGATACATATACGATCGGAACCATTATAGCTCTTCCTGCCAACATGAAATGGAAGCTACACCAAATAGATGTGAAGACAACATTTCTGAATGAATTGTTATCGAGAGAGGAAGTGTATATAGAACAACCAAAGGATTTGAGGTTGAAGATGGGAAGTCTCATGTTTGCCTATTGAAGAAGCCATCACAGTTGAAACTAAGCTCGAGGCTGGTATGGCCATATATTGAGTTTCTTGATGAGATTAGGCTTTCCAAAAGTAAAGAAGATTTAAATCTCTGCTTCAAAATTATGGATAATGAACCAAGTATTCGTATGGATCAACTTATTCATAGCTGGAGAAGAAAATCTCATCGGCCAGATATAGCGAGGAGACTTGCCCGCAGAATTTGAAATGAAATACCAGTCTAATGCAGTACTTCTTAGGCCTTGAGGTATGGCGAGTCGAGGAGAATATTCCTTAACCAAGGGAAGTACGCGGTCTAAATCTTAAAGAGATTCAACATGCTAGAGATACAAGTCCATGAATACTCCCATGACCGAAATTTGAAGGCACATTGAATTAATGCACTCCGTTAGATTTGATAGATGCCACTCTGTCTGAGACAGTTATTGGATGTTTGAGTGTACTGATGAACGCACCAAACCGGACATCTATTTGCGGTGAGCATGAGTCGGTTGAGTACAGAACCGAGGGCGTGTTCACCTAATTTAAAACATGTGATGAGGTACCTTAAAGGGTACAATGGATTATGGTATCAACTGATGGAGATCATGACTTCACATTGAGTGGATACAACGATGCGATTAGGCAGGAGCGTTGTTGATAGAAAAATCACTTCGGATGTTGTTTAAGTTTGGGATCGGCTATGATCACCGATGGCGGTAGGAAGCAATCTAATTATTTCTCTGGCTGGCAGCCGGTATTTTGTTGCATGTTTTGCCCCAAATTTGCAAAGATATGTAGCCCGAAGTTCTTGTATGCCTATTTTGATTTGGAGATGAGCTGATTCTATGTGACGTCAAAGCTGCATAAAGATACAGAGAATCCTGTATTTCATGGCCAGTCGAAGCACATAGAGATCAGCTATCATTTCATCCCGCGACATGAATACGGAGGGCGAAGCTCGGTATGTTAACATGGATGAATAGGTTGTTGATATGTTGACTAAGCCTTTATCTTCGTGTAAAGTTTGAACACTTTAGAGGCCAAGCTTGATCTTGTCAAGGACCCTCCACGAAGGGGAGTATATGTATTCCTTGCCCGACCTGTTGTTAGGCGTGATAAGAAAGATGAGTCATGCTTGACCTCAACATTGGGCGGTAAAGCATGGCGCCATGTGATCCTTGCCGGCGCGTTAGGCGTAAAGCAAGATGAGTCATGATTACGACCTAGTTATTAGGCGTTAAGCATGGCGTGGATTGATTCCGCTAACTTCTAACCTAGTTGTTAGGCGTAAATCAAGATGAGTCGTACTTCTGACCTGTTGTTAGATGTAAAACAGCAGCCATGTGATCCTTGCTTAAAGGCCCTGCTTGTTAGATGTAAAGCAAAATGAGCCATGCTTACGACCTAGTTGTTAGGCGTAAAACGCCATGGCGTCGTTGATTCATATACGACCTGATTGTTAGGCGGTAAAGCAAGATGATTCTAAGCTTCGACCTGGTTGTTAGATGTAAAGTGAGATGTTGATGTGTTCCTTGCCCGACCTCATTGTTAGGCGGTAAAGAAAGGACGAGTCATGCTTGACCTGGTTGTTAGATGTAAAGCAAGATGAGCCATGCCAAACCTAGTTGTTAGGCGTAAAGCATGACGTTGTGATTCTCACTTAGAGCCTGGATTTAGGCGTGAGAGATGATGATACTTTGCCGACCTTGTTGTTGGATGTAAAGCAAGATGTGTCTGGCACTGAGCTACCAGCTTAGCCGTTGTGACATTGAGCTAGTGTGAATGCTTGTGATGTGCTAGCCTAGTGTTGTGACCAGAGGTATCATTTTTCTTGATACATATTTGATGCGTTGATAGCATTCTTTCAAGAATGATGATGCTACCGATGGAGAAAGCTTCCGATGAATGCAAATAGCGTACTGTAATGTTTTGAGATGATATTGGCGATACTATCCTCCGGATACTGGCGATGATCTGAGACCTCTACCAAGCCTAATCGTGAGGAATACCCTTCTTGTTAGGGGTGTTGGAAATAATGTAGCTACGAAGAGCATTCTTATTATTATTATTGTTATTTTATTATTAGGATTAATCCCCATTGGATTAATCATGCCATTATTAATATAAGGACCGGTACTTTTGGACGTTGTGGAATGATATAAAGGCTGAGAATAAATTAAAACTGAGTTATTATGGAATACCGAATTAATTAAGGTGGGACACCACCCAGTGAAAGTTTGTACCGGTTGTGACCTTTCTGCGTAGCCGGTGCTAATATGAAATAAGAGGCTATCACCTCGCCTGTTTACAACTCGCTTGCTCATTTTTCTAAAGAGGCGAACGCTTACAGGTTGGAGAGAGGGATAAGGGTGGCACATCTCTTGGGGGGAATATCTGTATTGGTTTGAGTTATCTCTTGAAAATTGTATAAACTATTTATGATGGAAATTTTTGTTGGGTTTTCTTCCCCTAGGGTTTCCCGAGGAATAGAAGATATTTGTGTCTCTTGTGAATGTATTTTCTTGAGTGATCTTGTTCTTATGATATATCTGTTGGAAATTACGAAAGGAGACTACATAACAATTTACTCATGAAAATAATATCAAAATATAAGTCAAATATAGGTTGGTGAATAAAATCAAATGAACAAAGTTATCAATCAATCAAAATCCTTATCAGTGTAAGTTGACAAAACAAAGTCAGATATGGTCAGCCCAAGATTGGGGGATCAAGCATAATATCTTTTTCAAGTAGGAAAACCATTTTTGGGCTCAACCAGCATATTCCCTTCATAATCTTCCCAATTCATAGGCTCATTTTTCTAAGACCGTCCTGCGATATGGAGACAGTGAGACATGGAGTTGAACTTGCCTGCCCCCAAAGGTTCTTTGGCTTGGTCATACAAGAGGGACCAAGTCACCCTCAACATAATGTTAATGAGGACAGGAAGACTTATGATATTGGACCTTGACACATCATTTGGCCAGCTTCTATAGTCATAGAGGCATCTTGATGATGCTCATCTAGGCTCTCTAGCCTCTAGGTGTACGAGGCGTTGTCTGAGATCAAAAGTGTGGGAGTAGAACTTAGCCCCATTAGGTCAGGAATAGATTTCACATTCGTGGGAAGGATCAAATCCCTGCTTTGTGTATTAGCGAAAATGAGAAAAATTGGTGGAAGTATTAATCGAGGGACAGCAGTTTTTGCAAGATGGTATTGAGAGATTTGTTCACAATCTCTACTTGTCCATTTCACGGGGATGACAAGGATGAATGAACATGTTTAAACCCCATTTTGGATGCCAATTCTTTCATCATTTTCATTCTTGGTAAGCTTAGTGCAATCTTTAAAAATAGGCGGCCAAAAATAACCGGCTCACATTTTTTTTTGGGGTTGTCAAAAGCCTGGATAGGTGACCACCACAAGGCCCACTGTGATAGTCATTAAGATATTACTAAAACTCTTTGTGATTCAATCAGCATGAATATTATCTACACCTTGGCGATACAAAGTGATGTCGATGACTAGGTAGTTTTTGAAACGTGCCATATGATTCGTCAATTGTCTCGACGGATGTTGGAATAACTTCAAGGTTTGAAGATAGATCAAAATATATCCATACCAGGGGTCTAATGATGAGATAAGGAAAATGTGTTTCATCCACAAATGAATATACATGAATGATTTCCTCATCTAGTCGAGGTAAGTCCGATATTAACTCGACAAAAAACTAGCGATTTGTTGGATTTCACCCGAGAAGAAAAGTTGAGGTCAAACTCTTGCAAAATGACAGTCTATTTATTATATTTCCCCCCAATGATATGCCCTGAAATGAGGACATATTGAAATGGGTTGATATCAACAACTACGATAGTTTTTCAAAGAAATATATAATGTTGTAATATTTGAACTGCATGTACGACAATCAATGCTAGCTTCTCAACATGAAAGTACCCAGGATTCAGGGGCGATAAAGGTTTTGAATAAAGGTAGTATATGGGATATCATCATCCTCTTACGAACCAGGCCTTTTAACCTTCCTTGAGATGCATCGATATAAAAGCAAGTAATCTTTTTTGTGAGTGGAGGCTTCCAGAGGCGTCGATACCAAGGCATTATTAAGAGCATCAAAGGATTCATGCGCTCACTCATCCCATATAAACATAATGCATTCTTTGAAGACGCATGGAACCCTTAGTTATATTGAGTATAGTTTACAATAAATCGGCGTAATAATTTGGCTTTCCCTCGCTTAAACCTTGGGATTGGCGAATATTTCGCGAGGGAGGAAATCAAAGTACCTTGCCTTCAAAGGATCCACACCATGATCCCCGGTCACAAAACTAAGAATCTTAAAGATGACCCGACCCTAATCACGAGAATATGAACTTGTGAGGGTTTAAAAATATTCCGAAATAATAATGTAGCTGAAGAGCATTCTTATTATTATTTTGTTATTGGATTAAATCCCATTGTGGATTAATCATGTCATTATTGCTTGTGTATTTATTGGATTAATCCCCATTTGAGGATTAATCATGGGTATTATTATAGGACCAAATCCCCGCTACTTGGTTGGTCGTAGAATAATTACAAAGGCGAATAAGAAGTCGACTAGCGGTTAATAGGCAGGGGGTATTAATAAAAGGTGGGTTTACCACCCAGTGGTCGACCCTTCCGGATGGTGACCTTTCACACGTGCCAAGTTGATATAAATAAGAGGCTAAGCGCCTCACACTTCTAACACACACTCACTTGCTCATTCTCTTATGAGGCAAGCTGCAGTGACCAGTTGGAGAGAGGAGAGAAGGGTGGTGCATATCTTGGGGAGGACTTTACGTATTGGTTTGAGGTTATCTCTTGAACACTTATTGTATAAGCTATTTAATCTCTTGAACATTGTATAAGCTATTTATGATAAGGAAGTTTTTGCTGGGTTTTCTTCCCCTAGAGGGTTTCCCAGGATAAATGTTGTGTCTCTTGTGAATGTGCATTTCTCAGTGATCTTGTTCTTATTATGCTCTTATCTAATGAAATGCAAAGAACTATAATAATGGCATAAACATTAACAAAAAATATGCGATAATAACGACATCTCTCAAAAACTAGTCGAAGGTGGGTAGAGTGATCCACTCTCTTGCGAGAGTGAGCAGCAAGATCATCGAGGTAAGCTTTGAATATATGTTTGAGATCGTGAAAAGCGAAGGTCATGGCTCATTAGAAGGTTGCTCTGGCGTTTTTAAGGTCGAAAGGCATATTCCAGTATGCGAAAGTACCCCAAGGACAAATAAATTTTGTCTTATGTTGATCCTCAGGTTTGATTTGAATTTGATTGTATCCTAAAAATCCATCCATAAAAGAAAAAACCTCGCTTCCCACACACTCATTGAGAATATGATCAATGAAAGGTGTCGGGAAGTTGTCTTTAGAACATGCCTTATTCAGGTCTCGAAAATACATACACACATGGATGGTTCCTTGTTTCTTATTCACGGGAACAAGATTGGATACCCATTTAGTCAAGGGAACCGGGGAGATAAAACCAACATTAAGTAGTTTCTCCACCTCTGCCTTAATAGAAGGGGCCTTCCTAGGATTAAAACCTCTAAGTCATTACCGAACATGTTTAGCATCCAAGTAGGTTTTGATCTCATGTTCGACAATGCGAGAGTCGATTCATGGCATCTCTTCATATGACCAAGTGAATACATCACAAAATTATTTGAAGAGATCGGTGTAGATATGAACTTCTTCAGGCGAATAATCTGCACTGATATATACATTTTCAATTTTACTAGGAATTCAAGAGATGTTGATCGTGATGGTAGGAGAAATACTCGCCATGTTTCCTTCGTCATAAATTCCATGTGTATCTATTGGAACCATAGCGTGACCGACTATCTCACTCAAGGTATCTATAAAATTATCTTGTTCGATCCTAACAATCTCTGGGAGGAGGTAAGAGCGATGATGCATATCATTCCATGGCCTATCAGGACCATTAATGGCCTCTAAGATCGCTTCATATAAAGGTAAAGTATCATTGAGGAAATCATGTGTGAAATACGATGAAGTGGCCCATACAAGATTGAGAATAGGACCCTCCTTGTCGATCTACAAAGAGACAAGATCTGGTTCAACAAAAGAGTCAAGAACAACTTGATACGCTATCTTTTTCGTTGACAGTGGCATGGACATTCCAATATGTGACTAACCTTCAAAAGACATGGTCGAGTAAGGTAGGGTCTAAGAATAATTGAAATACTAAGTGCGGAAAAGAATGGACCTCATTGACGAAGCAGGCCTACTGGACATGGCATAAATGTGATGAATTGGTGCCATGAAATAAAAGGTACCCATGAGGGAGGAATACATTCCAAAACTAATATCCTCAGTTGTTGGCTAAGAATTTTCGATCACAGGGATCGAAGGTCCAACTAATGCATTGGGACTAGCATGCGTAAAGGATAACTAATCAATCATCGTGATTTTCCCTTCAGGAGGAAAACATAAAGTATAGAAAATGGACAATACGATTGCATTTATAGCATAATTCTAGTTACTCCCTAGTAATAATTTATAGTCAAGGGGCGCATCAACCACCTCGATATCCACCTCCATTGTCTTTCCACCTAATTGGACCAGAAAGGTAGGAAGAATACCGTGTGGACAAAAATAACGACCATCAAATGCAGTCAACATAGTCGGAGATTGAGAGAGGGTTGGAGATCCAATGGATTTCCAATAGGTTAGGGACATCATGCATGTTGCAGTGCATTCATCAATAACAATACATTTGATGGTATATTTTGAGTAATCCACATGGATTTGAAAGGCCACATGGTAAGGCAAGCAAGGCTTCACATCCATGATGTCAAACTTTATAGCCTTAGATCCACATGGGTCTAGAGCTCCTAACACTGATAAGAAGGCATTCCTCTGTGAAGGACACGTCTAGAGTACTTCCAAATACGACATCGCACAAGGGCTTTGACCTAGATCTTCGACAATAGAGTAGTTCTGAGTAACTCTAACATTAAGGTTGTGGGTAGAGCGTTTTAGTATTCCATTCAAAATACGAGGTGGAGGCTATGCATTTTAGATATGAAAAGGCATTTGCAGAGGAGGGGGAGACTCTAGACCTAGAAAAACTTGTGAATAACTATAATTGTGAGACCAAGTGGCTACATTAATTCAAGACTAGACCATATTTACACATAGACGGTCACCTTCATGCGCTGGGGGGTTTTGATTCCCACTCGCCGAATTTTCGGCATCAGAGGAACTCGAGGCCATGTGTTTATTATGTGGAAAAGGATTAGTCAGCACAACGAGTGGTTGAGACAAGAGCCTCGCGGCTTCCTCGAGTTTGGGGAATGAGTGGGTAAGGTGATCATCAATACAAAGTTTGCAAGGAAAATTCACCTTCTTCTTATCTTTATTTCCCTCACCAACATTATCATTTGATCTATCATTGTTAACGTTGTCCTTGGGTTTATTATTATTATTATTCCTCCCACCCTTACAATTGTTACCACGTCCTTTCCTTTTATTCCCTTCTGGTTGTTGGTTACCATTCAGGTTGGTCGATGACTGCACATAATGCACATCCGTCGATTGAGTGGGAGTGGAGGACACAGAGGAAGCTTGTCCTCCTACATAATGAATTAGAGACAACCCTTTGAACTGGTTCATCACCAAGTATGTAGACTTAACATTTGCAGAGCCTATAATTCCATCGGCATGAGCCCCAAGATTTTGTCTAGGGCCATAGTTTGACCTCGGTGCGTCAGGAATAATTTTGTATAAAATCCCAGATTAAGAATTGATGAGATCTAATTGTTGGGATTTGAAAATAGCTTCCTCTTCAGATGTTACCCCAGATGTAGAAACATCCTTCAAAATATAGGGCAATAAAGACTTAAGAAACCATTCCAACAGGAACTTTGGAGGAATGTAGGCTTTGATCAACCTCTTTCGTCTACGCCACTCTTGGATGTGATCTGAGATATGGGTGGCTTTGTCATGGAGGAGGGAAATATAAGTTCTATGTAGACATCATAACAAACCGACAACTGGAAGTGGTTGAGAAAGACTAAAACCATCTGATTAAAATTCTCATATGTTCCCCATGGTATCTCTATATACCATTTTGTTGCAACTCTCGTGAGGGTGAGTTGAAACAATATTAAATGAATAGAATCATCGTTAAGGGAATTGGAAGAGCACCAAAGATAAAAAGTAGTGGCGTGATCACCAGGATCCTCACCAGTCTTGCCCTCAAATTTCAGAATATCTGTAGGAATCTTGGTGGGGACGGGGGTCATGATGGATCATGACACATCAGGTCATTCATTAATCTTGACAAGTCTGGAAAATTAAACGTGGCCAAAAAAGGGAGTCGGGGTTGTGACATCTGACCCTAATCTCCTGGGAAAGATTGATGTTGGGGAATCACAACCCATCCAAGGTTCTGGTATGCACCATGGCCCTGTCTGGGATTGTAACTCACCCCCCCGCCCCCCAAACTGGTTCATAAGAACTTGGTTAGGCACCATTCCTGTAGGAATGTTATAATGAGGGTTGTAAATATTTTCCCCAGCCGGAGTAGATCCAGGTTGGGGGTTTCCCAAAGTATGAAACCAAACTCCCCCAGGTGGAAATCTGGAGGATAGAGGTGGATTCGTTATACCAAATTTTTTGGTCAGAATCAGTGTGGAGGAGGTAGGTGTAAAGGATAGAACATAGGCAACAACTTGTCCGCCCGATTGATTACTCCATCGAGGAGCATTAAGAGCAGGATTAGACACAGGATGAAAAGGAGGTTGGCTTCCAACCGTAGGATTCATTTGGGGAATATGAGCTTCACCAAATGAGAGTGGAGTATGCGGAGGAACCATGCCCCCAAGTCCAATACTAGAATTTGTGTTATTCACTGGAATGGAAGACAAAAGTTGTGATGTCATATTCGACATACCAAAAGAGAAAGGGTTAGAGACCAAAGGAATGTACTGAGCATTGTAGCCCAACGAACCAAAAAGAGACCCAAAAGGGTTCGTTACTATGGGTTGAGTACTAACCACAGGCTGGACATGAGTGATGACAAGAACCTCCGACACTACAACCGTAGTGGTTGAAGGCATCAAAGGATTTACATTAACTACGATAGGTATGGGAGTTGAAGGACTCCCGATATATTTCTGACTCGACTCAGTAGTCATACTTGTATGATCACAAGTCTAGTAGCTGGAGGTGTGTGTACCATATTTGATAACTTTACGCCTTTTAGAAGGAAAAGATTCAAGATGTGGTGGTAATTCAACAAATGACGAGAACTGTGAGGAAGTTGGTTTGGATCCACGATGACTCAAGACTCGAGATATAAAAACAAATCCAAAGGCCAACTAACAATCAAAGAGCACACCAAAATAAACAAAAAGGCCAATATGCACAAAAACATGATATATTGGTTGAAAATGGCCTCCCTCACTAGAGTAGGTATGCCTCACCCAAGAGGGGCTTGAGACTCCCTTCAAAAGATCAAAGGTATAAGAATCAGTTATAAGGGCCCTTGTGGACTTAACAACATAGTTGGTCAAATCCCCCTGGACAGGTAATCCTCCATAAAGGCTGTGTGTTGTTCGACCCTTATCTGACTCAAGGTACATGCAGAATAACCCCTGCAAGTAACTTATGTGGCTACCTATGTCAAACAACTAAAGCCACCACGATATAACCAATGTACAAGCGAAAAGTCATAAGTCAGGTCCATTGTATGGGTAGGGTAACAAAGCCTAAAATCTTTATAGCACCGCCTCTCACAGGGGTAAAGGTACTAGCAAGACCCCGATATACGAATAGATCCCCAGAAATATCTCTAATGCTAAGAAGGTATTAGAGGGATATCTATGAAACCAACTTCGCGTGACCTCGTGCTTAACTCCAGTGTGAGCGGAGCCTCCTGATGTCACCAATTATACGATGGATTTCACCACTCCCTTATTCAAACACATATCTTGAGTTTAATAGCCTTGGATAAGTTTACTCACAAAATCTTATTCCAAGGCTCTATATCTTAAGCTGGTTTGTGTACCCTGAAAAACAAAATTGTTTCTAATCAATTTTAAATTAATCAGTGTTACTTTTAATGGCTTTGTTTACTCAAAAGATGTGGTCGTAAAACTGATGATTTTATGACTCAACAAATTAAAGAAATGAATATGAACATAAAGCTAAGTCCTAGACTTCAATTCTCAAAAAAATGATAAGCTTTTCACAAATGCAACTTTCAATTCAACTCTGCAATTTCAATAAGATGCAATCTTTCTATACATGTATCAAGATCAATAATAAACAACCCAAAAGAGCAAATGACAAAATGCAAAATGTATTTTTTATTTATTTTCAATATAAAGAAATGAAAATGCAAGGACTGAACAACAACTTGATATATAGACCCTATTGTAAGAAAAAAGAGACAAACCAAGTAGGATACCAAGACACAAACACTTAGCCCAAGATGCAAGGACAACCAATAAAAAACATGATGAGAAAGAAAAAACCGCCCAAAAATTCAACCAAAGAAAGGTTTCCTATCACTCTGCAGGCACTCAACAGTTATGACAGAGACCCAAGAAGACTCATCAACTATCAAAACTCACCCAACAAACACCAAACTCAGTAATCAAGCAAAAAATATTGATGTACGTGACTGTTTAAGAAAAATACGTGCATGTACGTGCCCTATAGAATGACATCTCGCGTATGTATGCGTCTGTCAAGGGAAAAACCGCGTATATGTATTAAAACACTGTCAGGTTAAGAATAAGGCCAAGAAACTAATATTCAAAATGAAAATAGGTTGTCAAGCAATAATATGACAAGGAAAATCAAGATAACCAAGACCAATCAATGGAGAAAAACACTTGAAACCCCAAAAAGAAGATTCACTCCCCAGTATGGTCGCCAATTCTGTTACGAAGAAAATCACTCTATGGCATGGGGTAAACCACAACAGATGGAATGACTGCATAAATCAACTCTGAGCCCAAGTATGCTATATAAATGTAAATGTCAATCAATACAAGATAAAGATCCTACCTCGTCCGGACGTTCGATGAAGACCATCGTTGAGCATGCAACAAAAAGATCTATACTTGAAACTTGTCCTCAAAAACCAAGATACACAAGCATATGGTGATAATACATAAAGTTAGCACATACAATAGAATAATCCATTAATATTCATAGCAAATATGCCCATGAAATAATAATTCAAATATTTGTAAGACATCAATTGGACGAGAAAAGAATATTTCTATTGAAATATGATCAACAAAAGTGTATGAATGACAAACTTCCATGTCGGCATGTCTCAGAACCGAGAAAATAAGTCCCTTCTAGCTGGGCCTCCACCACTTCAATCCTCCACCAAAGGCAAGCTCATATAAGAGATACAATGAGGTTCTCCATCAAAGAGGGAAGAGCTTTGGGGTTGAACAATGTGTTCAAACTTTAAAGGAAAAAGGTATGCAAACTCAATATGAAGTGACTAATTTCTCCAGAGTAACTTTGCTCTCAAAAGTTGAATTCTTCTCCTCTTCCA
>SNQJ01S0023327.1:68899-82031 GCA_010110895.2 Picea sitchensis | reverse complement strand
GTAAAACTGTGAAGTTTGTAATGTGAAATCCTATTTTTTGTTGGGTAAAAGCTTATTGATGTCCCTAATGGGAAGAAATATGTGGTTGATAAGGCCATTCTGATTGACATGATTTATTTTCTTTGGAATATAGGCCTCCTCCTTTGATTCTAGTGATTTTCGATCAATATTTATTCTTTCTATAAGTTGGGACAATGAATACACTATTGTGGTTCCATTGCTTAGGAAACTATTGAACTTTGGTCTCTTGAATTCTGAGAAAAAAATGAGGTATTGGCATAATACAATGAGCATGATGAACTAATAACAAAAAATGACTTGGTGGAGTATATTTGCACTAGCTACTTCTTAGAATGTTATTTTTGAGCATATGTATGACTAGTAGATTGTGTTTTCTTCATCTTAGATTGGGCGGCCAATGAATAGTCATATAGGTTTTATTAATGATATTGGGAGAAGTGGGTCTCAATAGTCAAAATGTGATATTCACAAATAGTGTCTTTTCATTGGGATGTTCTATGTTCAATGAAATGCTTATTTGATTTCCATTTTCTAGTATTTCAATAATGGTGAGAGTTTGGTTGGAGGTTGCATTTACTTTTGAATGTAACTGAAACTCAACATATTTTTGACCTCATATTCCTAGTAACACATATTTTTTCATCTTGATTACATATTATCGAGAACAATATTCTAGTGATTATTGATATTGTTTATGTTACATGGGAAGTAGAGTCCCACTTTCCCATTATTGTGTATGTCATCGAATGATAATCGATAGTTGGATGTTTGAATTTGTATATGCCAAGCTAGACACCAAATTGGTGTATGATACCCCCTTGTTTGTGGGACAAGGGACCTCCTCCGCCCAATGATTTGACTGGTAAAGTCTACGGAGGTATACATACCCTACCTCACTCTGGATTTGAACTTTTGACCTATTAGGAGATAACACATGTTCTTAACCATTGGTCCATATGTTATCTCCTAATAGGTCAAAAGTTCAAATCTAGAGTGAGGTAGGGTATGTATACCTCCATAGACTTTACCAGTCAAATCATTGGATGGAGGAGGTCCCTTGTCCCACAAACAAGGGGATCCCATACACCAATTTGGTGTCTATCTTTGCATATACAAATTCAAACATCCAACTATCGATTATCATTCGATGACATACACAATAACGGGAAAGTGGGACTCTACTTCCCATGTAACATAAACAATATCAATAATCACTAGAATATTGTGCTCGATAATATGTAATCAAGATACCAAAATATGTGTTACTAGGAATATGAGGTCACAAATATGGTGATTTTCAGTTACATTCAAAAGTAAATAAATGCAACCTCCAACCAAACTCTCACCATTATGGAAATACTAGAAAATGGAAATGAAATAAGCATTTCATTGTCATTGAACATAGAACATCCCAATGAAAAGACACTATTTGTGAATCTCACATTTTGACTATTGAGACCCACTTCTCCCAACATCATTAATAAAACTTATATGACTATTCATTGGCTTCCCAATCTAAGATGGAGCAAACACAATCTACTAGTCATACATATGTTCAAAAATAACATTCTAAGAAGTATCTAGTGCAAAGATACTCCACCAAGTCATTTTTTCTTATTAGTTCATCATGCTCATTGTATTATGCCAAAACCTCAAATTTTTCTCAGAATTCAAGAGACCAAAGTTGAATAGTTTCCTAAGCAATGGAACCACAATAGTGTATTCATTGTCCCAACTTATAGAAAGAATAAATATTGACTGAAAATCAATAGAATCAAAGGAGGAGGCCTATTTTCCAAAGAAAATAAATCATGTCAATCAAAATGGTCTTATCAACCACATATTTCTTCCCATTAGGGACATCAATAAGCTTTTACCCAACAAAAAATGGGATTTCACATTACAAACTTCACAATTTTACATGTGCTAGCATACATTTACACAATATGGTGTAAAATCTCTTTGTAATGGAAATCATTAATGTGCATGCACATCCTCAAAACCACAACTTAGGTGATTTTATACATTCAATTGTCAACAAACAATGGTGCATTCTCCCACATGAACTGTATCTTAGTGTTCAAGAGACCAAATTTCAATATTTTCCTAAGAAATCGAACCACAATAGCGTATTCATTGTCCCGCCTTATAGAAAGAATGAATAGTGACCAAAAATCAATAGAATCAAAGGAGGAGGCATATTATCCAAGGAAAATAAATCATGTCAATCGGAATAGCCTTATAAACCTCATATTGCTTCCCATTAAGGACATCAATAAGCTTTTACCCAACAAAAAAATGGGATTGCACATTAAAAACTTCACAATTTTACATGTGCTAGCACACATTTACACAATATGGTGTAAGATCTCTTTGTAATGAAAATCATTAATGTGCATGCACATCCTCGAAACCAAAACTTAGGTGATTTTATACTTTCAATCATCAACAAACAATGGTGCATTCTCCCATGTGAACTTTATCTTAGTGTTCAAGAGACCAAAGTTCAATATTTTCCTAAGAAATGGAAACGCAATAGTGTATTCATTGTCCCAACTTATAGAAAGAAAAAATAGTGACCAAAAATCAATAGAATCAAAGGAGTCGTATTGTCCAAAGAAAATAAATCATGTCAATAAGAATGGCCTTATCAACCACATATATCTTCCCATTAGGGACATCAATAGGATTTTACCCAACAAAAAATGGATTTTCACATTAAAAAATTCACAATTTTACATGTGTTAGCACACATTTACACAATATGGTGTAATATCTCTTTGTAATGGAAACCATTAATGTGCATGAACATCCTCAAAACCACAACTTAAGCGATTTATACTTTCAATCATCAACAAATAATGGTGCATTCTCCCACATGAACTTTGGCATGATCATGAAGAAATCGCTAAATCACAACAATAAGTGATTGAGGTTTAAAGCTATGGATATAGGTGATTATAATGGTATATAAATTAATTAATTTTTACTAGCAAATTAGAAAAGGAAATTGAAGCAACTCACTATGGTTAATCAATCAAAAATTCATTTAGTGAGATATAATTAGAAGCCATAATGTTATAAATGGAAGGGGAATAAGGAAGATAACTCACTTGTAACTCATTGTTGTAGATGATGAATCTATTTGCACTGAAGTGTATAGTTGTGATCATAGTCCTCTAATAGTGATCCATTCCCAAAATTACTTGCACACTAGATCTTCCAGCTCCCTTACCCTAGTCCTCATCCAAGTCTACATCTAAATCACATAGTTCAGAATCGACGTTGAAATGATTGTCCATATCAAAATCATCACCATCAAAGTCATTTTCAATAGTATCATCATCAATATGATCCTAGAGAACATTGTCATCTACATCTGGATCAACTTATTCAACTTCTTAATATGACAGTACATCTAGCTCGTGCTCCTGATCTACAATTTCTTCTTCTTAAATATCATCTTCCTCTGGTACATTATACTTTACAAGACTTCTTCTTGGATCATATCTAACAATGTATGACCAACTTTCTTTACCTAGAACCTTTGAATAAAATACTTGATCACATTGGCTTGGAATATGTAACGTACCCAAGCACTCATATGTCGGGCACACTAGCCACAAGTCCCTTCTTCGGACTAATTCAAACCCTACTCAAACTTTAGATAGCTAGGATGCATGAAAGATTCAAATGCATTGATCACGATTCAAGATAAACATAAAAACAATGAATCATACAATATGCACATCCATAATCAACAAGAATGCATACTCTAAATACATTGAATCAATTATAAATAAATACACAGTGGAATAAATAATACACAGGTAAATAATACCATGACAGAGAGAACTTATATTTTATAGAATAGAACCACTAATTGGTTGTAGACTAACGACATTCCACCCAACCATCGACACTGTTGTTCCAAGTCTCAACAATAATGTCACCCCTGAGCCAAGGCTGTGAATCCACAAGGACGGTTCCAAAGTGTTACTCGACTTCCCAAACCAGTCAACACTTAAGCTCTCATAGGATTCTGAAGCACTCACAACAATCCAAGTACCTAGCTCACTTCTACCCATCCTACACCACCCAAGAGAATGGACCTCCACCCTTCTCTGCCATGCAGTCCCTCAAAAAGTCCTTCTCCTTCCAGGGCTCCAGTGCAGATGGTCCAGAATATCCATGTTGGGACTCTCATGACTTGTAGTTGTGAGCAAAGTTGGACACAGGCCAAGCATCTCAGACATGTAGGGATCAAATCATGGTTGGATTACACCAGAAATCTCTAGAACCAAAACAATCATGGTTGTTCTTCAATGGTCTGATTTCCTTTCCCAATCCAAACATAAATGAGGAACTATAAGTGAGTGAAGGAATGAATGGAGTGCAGACTCCATGAGAGAGGATGAACAGTGAACAAATCGGGTGAATGAACACATGAGGAAACCAACAACAACATCATAATGGGGACGAGAAAGAGAGTGAGAGAATGACCAAAAACGAATGAGAGAATTAGCCAACGGGAGAACCCCTTCCACAGACCAAGGATGAGTTTTCTTAATTCATGGGGATCAAGAACCTCATGTCCTCCCCCCAAGATCTCATGTAACTGACCCCCCCCAATGGGTAATTCCTTGGCCTTCCCCCAAGAAGCTAATGTAACCAATATTATCCATTAAAAACCCCCCCCCAATGGGTAATTAAAAAAAAATGAAATAAACACTTAGCCCCTCAATCCCCCTCTCTTGTTGAATCATAGCCCCCCTACAACTCTAGTCATTGTATGTCTAGTAACCAGTGATGTATTTATTATTAATAATGATCACACATTACATTTCTTAGGCACATTGGCATTTTAATAACTGTTTGGTCACTCTGGCCTCTCAACAATGTAACAATACATTATTTAATATGGGAGATCAAAACCCAGGGTGTTACATCCCCTCCCCCTTATTTTGGCACTTCCTTCAGTGCATACACAAAACAAGAATCAAAATTCCAAAATTTATTCAAAAATATGTGAGTACTCTCACCACATGGCATCTTCATTCTCCCAGGTAGAATCTTCAGGACCGTAGCAGGTCCATTGAACTTTTACCATCTCTATAACTCAATTCTGAAGCATTTTGACTTTTCTGTCCAATATTCACATTGGTTGGACCTGAAAGTCTCCCTCTGTCTCTACCTAAATCATATGCCAATCAATAACATAGTTAGGAACATGTACATATTTCTTTATAAAAGAGACATGAAATACATTATGCACATTCATTGAAGCATGAAATGCAAGCATGTATGCAACTGGCCCTATTCTATGCAATATCTCAAATGAACCACATAATCTAACTTCCATCTTTGTACAACTACCCAACATCAAATAGCTCTTCTTAGGATTTACTTTCAAAATCACATGCTCTCCCAATTTAAATTATCTTGTTGTCCTATTCTTTTCAGCATAAACCTTCTATCTATCCTTTTTTTCCTTTAAATTCTACTTAATCCTAACCATCTGGTCTTCCATCTCCTTGAGCAACTCTATCCCAAGTACCACTCTATCTATTGGGTTGTCCCAGATTACTGGAGTACTCAATTTTCTACCATACAAGGCTTCAAATGGGCTCATATTCAAGGAATATTGTTACCCAATATTATAGGAAAACTCAACCAAGTGCAATTAATATTCCCAATTAGATGGTGTATCCATCACATACATTATTAACATGTCTTCAATTACTTGATTGACCCTCTCTTTTTTCCCATCTAACTGCGGATGGTATGATGTGATAAAGTTCATATTTGTACCAAATCCTTTAAATAATCCCTTCCTGAAATTTGAGGTAAACTTAGTGTCTCTGTCAGAGACAATTGTCCTAGGTATCCCATGCAACCTATCAATTTCCCTCATGTAAATTTCTACAATATTAGTTTTTGTATGAGTTTTTTCATGGGAACAAAATGAGCAGCTTTGGCCAATTTATCAACCACTACCATGATTGAATCGTGTTGCCTTGATTTCCTTGGCAGATTTGTTATAAAATCAATGGTTATCACTTCCTATTTACTCTCTGGAATTGGTAATGGTTGTAGCAAACCCACT
Source organism: Picea sitchensis (assembly GCA_010110895.2). Taxonomy (NCBI): domain Eukaryota; kingdom Viridiplantae; phylum Streptophyta; class Pinopsida; order Pinales; family Pinaceae; genus Picea; species Picea sitchensis. The sequence goes on along the minus strand of SNQJ01S0023327.1, from coordinate 75,904 downwards.
AGGTGACTATGTTCATCCTTTACTCTTTGACATTCCATACATATGGTGATGTAATAAAAAACATCCTTTTTCATCCCTGACCAAAATAATTGGCTTCTTAATGTTGTAATTTTTTTCAGGTAACCAAGATGTCCAACATATAGAACATTATGCATTTCCTTTAATACCAAATTTCTAAGTTCTCTGGAACTAGGAACATAGATTCTATTTTTATGCATAAGTAGTCCATCTGCCTTTATCTCATGCTCTTTCATTGTCTATTGTACCTGCTCTTGCTGCAAGATTTTCCTTACCTATAGGTAATGTTGATTTGTAACAACAACATCTAAAATTATTCCCTTCAAGTATGACTGATGCATACTGAAAGTTGTAGCATGCATGTGATACAGTCTTCTACAAAGTGCATATGCAACTTTATTTTCTTTTCCTTTGATATGCTTGATATCAAAGTTGTATTCACTTAAAAATTTCAGCCATCTTGTTTTGTTGGAATTCAAAGTTGGTTGTTCAAAAAGATACTTCAGACCATTGTGGTTTGTTCTTAATTCAAATATCTTCCTCATGAGATAATGCCTCCACATATTCAATACGTGAATAATGGAAGCTAGATCCAAGTCATGCATGGCATAGTTCCTCTCATGTTACTTAAACTTTATGGACTCATAACCATTGACATGTCCATTTTGAGTGAGGACTCCACCAAGACCTTCCTTACATTTATTTGTGAATACCACAAAACTTTTATTTGGGTTGGAAATTTTTAGCACAAGAGCACTAGTGAGTAACTCCTTCAAAAAATCAAAGTTATCTTCACATTCAATTTTCCATTCAAATTTAATTCCCTTCCTTTTCAAATAAGTGATGGGATGAGCGATTTTATAGAACCTTGATATAAACCTTCTATATTAACCGGCTAACCCCATAAAATATCTGACTTCTGAAACATTCCTAGGTGTTGGCCATCCTCTAACGGATTCAATATTCTTTGGATCCATTGTTATACCATGTTCTGAAATAATGTGCCCCAAGTAATGGACTTGTTCCTGATAAAAATAACACTTACTCAACTTGGCATACAACTAATGTTCCCTCAGCACTTGCAATACCAATCTTAGGTGATGTTCATGCTCCTCTTTAGACTTAGAATAGATAAGTATGTCATCCATGAATACTATGAAAAACTTATGAAAGTAATTTCCGAATATTCCATTCATTAAGCACATAAAGATAGTTGGTGCATTGGACAATCCAAAAGGCACCACTAAAAATTCATAATGTCCATACCTAGTTCTAAAAGTTGTCTTATGGATATCTTATTCTGTGATTCTTACATGATGGCATCCTGATCTCAAGTCTATCTTCAAAAATATATTTTCCCCTCTTAGTTGATCAAAGAGGTCATCAATTATGGGTAAAGGATACTTGTTCTTTATATTAGACTTATTCAACTTTTGAAATTCAATACACAACCTTAAGGTTCCATATTTCTTTTTGACAAAGAGCACGGGTGCTCCCCAAGGTGAAACACTTGGGCATATGTACCCTTTCTTTAGTAATTCCTCCAACTTCATTTGTAATTATTTTAACTCTGGTGTGATCATTATGTAAGTTGTTTTTGACACCATAGTAGCTCCTAACACTAAATCAATAGCGAAATATATTTCCCTTTTTGGCAGAAACCATGGTATTTCTTGGAATACATCTTCAAATTCTTGTAGTATCGAGAAATCTTCAAGGCTTGGCCCCTTTTTATTTTTTGGCTCCTCCACATCTGCTACATACAATTGACACTCTTTTCTGAAACATCTCCTCAGTTGTAAGGTTGAAATATTCCTTATAGAGATGGGTCTTGGTACACCTTTCATAGTTCTATGTTTTCCATCCCCATCAAGATATGTAGATGTCTTGCTATGATGGGATAGGATAGCATGATGCTTGTTCAACCAATCCATTCCAATTAGAATATCATAAGACCCCAATGGTATGATATTTATATGAACACTGGTATTCACACCATTAAGGCTTATGGAACAACTTCTGACCATATCATGGATTCTCCTCTTGGTTCCAGTGGCTAGCTAAACCAAACTTGATTTCCCAAGCTTACTTTTCTCCAAATGTAATGTATCCACTATCTTAGAATCAATGTGACAATTACATTCTCCTGAATTAATTAAAATAGCAACGAGTTGATTAATTATTACCTTCCACCTTGATCATATTAGACTAGTACTATGCTTGTCGATCATCTAAGGCTACATAAATCCTTCCCATGTCTTTCACTGTTGTATCCTCTTAGATGTTATGCGCAGTCTTCACTATGTCCTTTCTATGAGGACAATCCTTGTACAGGTGATCTTCCTTGCATCCCCAACACTGGATTGGTGGTATTCTCCTTTTTCCGAAGGAGTCTTGTTTATTGGATTCATCCTTAGCATACCGGTCTTGTTGATTTGTATTAGACTCATTTATATTGAAAGGAGGTTTGAATCTCTTCTTCCTCTGATCAGACTTCTCCTTCTTCTTATCCTTACAAGATTTTTGCATGGACTCTCTGCCCTGGCCTTTCTCATACAAGTACTTGGCCTTATGGATGGTCTCAGTCAAGGTCTTGGGCTCATCATACCGAATATTTTATTTATAAAAGGATGGAATTCCACTCAAAAACCTTTGTATTTTTACCTTTTCATCGTTTATAAACCCAACATACTTTAACAATCCCAAGAAATTCTTCTCATATTCTGGCATAGTCATGCTTCCTAGCCGGAGTTCAAAGAACTCATGCATTTTCTTGTCATAAAAATTATCTGAGAGGTACTCCTTCTAAAAGTACTTATTGAATTGATTCCAAGTAATCCTATTCCCATTAACATGCTCAACTTGCTTCAATTGATCCATGTTGATACTGAGAAGGGGGGGTGAATCAGTATCAAGTACAATTTAAAAAAAAATTCAAAATATACTTAAACCATTCAATTATATCCAATGAGCAATGAACAATAGTATAAGAGTTACACCAATACACCATAATACACCATGCATAATAAATGAGAAAAAATCAATAGTTATTGTTCAAGGGAAGTAATGACTTCCAAAGGTAGCTCCAACTTCCAAATATAAAGGGAGGGATAAAACTCCAAAAGGAAGATACAATAATCCAATATCAAGAGAGGGTTGACCTCTCCATCCTTTCCCCTTACCTCCACCCACAAATATATGAGAGACAATAAAACTTTACATTAAATCATCACTATCAACCAACCATCACATAGAACTTGATAATGCTCCCTAAGACTTCTTCAACTTTTGCAATTATTCACTTCTTAGAATATTATGATCCTATATATAATATAACTCAATGTATTCTCTGAAACTCCTCCAATTTTCACTCCTTGAATCCTCCCCAAAAATAATTTATAGATAGAATGGTAGACCTTATTAAATTATGGTTTATTCAGGAGAGCGAACTTGTGCAAAATTCCCCACGCTCAATATTTAACATCAAATTCTAAAATTCTCACACAAGAAACTACCGGTTGTACTCTTTCCAATGAAATTGGGCTCACTTCATTTTAATTTTATATGAAGAATTTATTACTATTTTATCTAGAACACCTGTTTATGACTAGCTTCGAGACTGGTCAAAAATCCTATCTTCCATAGAGTGTATCTCCAAAAGTATAGTGAATAAAGAGCTGAATTTTTTTACCACAAGTACCTAGATATGTCTTCTCAATACCATACCAATTTCACCATCTAAATCATTCTAGAAAAAACTTTATAGAAAAAATGGTAAGATGACCTGTAAATAACATACCTTAGAACACATCACCAAAAGAATTCATCCTCCCTTGAAATTCGACCTTCTTTACTTCAGATTTCCTATGAAATTCGACTTGTGTGTGTTTAAAATGAATGTATAATGAGATGTATTTATACCCTTTATGTCACTTCCTTTTAACATTATGGTCAACCTAACACTTTCTTATTTTGTAATTCTTTTCTTTAATTATCCCCATGACCGACCTATACTTACTTCTTTAATTCACTTTGTCATCTTCAAAAATTCATTTCTCCTCAACCATGAGGATCCTCGTGATGTGCCACCTACCACCAGAAACAACCTGATGTATATTATCCATCCATGGGTATTGTGTATACATGTGCACTATCCTTCATGTCCAAATACCTTCATCAATCTTTCGGTCCAAAACCAATGACTAGGTTTGACATCAATGACAACAACCAATATTCCAACAATATTCCCCTTTGTCATTGATGGAAACAATCATTCTTTCCATGTCATCATGATCCCAATTTCTCTCCCCCCTTTGACATCAATGGAAAAGGGTAGGGTTTCTCCCTCTGATTTTAATGGCAAAAGGTAACTCTCTTCTTTGGGGATGCTCCCTCTTAATATATAACACTTAATAACACTTCATTTTTGTGGTCTCTTTCTTCCTTGGAGATTTTTCGTGGATTTAGGATGTATATGTTACTTGGTCTTCTTGTTGCAGTTGCAACCAATCTTCTGGAACCTTCTTCTTTGATTTTTCATCTTTGTGAGTCAAACGTGATAGTATATCTTTGATCACACATTTTACTAACACTGAGTAGATTATGCTTCAAGTCTTCAACCAATAGGACATTCTTTTCTTTTACATTTTTTCTTCCAAACTCTATTACACCTTTTCCAATTTTTTTGGCAGATGAGTCATCTCCAAATGCAACATTGCCACCCTTTCTCTTCAAGATGATGAATTTGTCTTGATCCCCAGACATGTCTGAAGAACATCCACTGTCTATGTACCATTCATCTTCTTCTTTACATTCTTCAAAGGTCAATGCTATTCAACAATCTTCATTGTTTGGAATCTCTTTCCTTCTCCATACTGTGGTTTTCATAGGGACATTTTCATTCATATATCTACAATATCGTGTTTTGTGACCAAGATAATTACATTTGTAGCATAAAATATTTTTGTCCATCAATGGGGAAAATGAATTATAACTTATGTCGATAGATCCACGATTATTTCCATATCTTATATTTACACCATTCATGTTTCTTACATAGTTGTTCCTTTCATTGATTATGCAATTAATTGCCTTATGTCCAAAATTTTTGCAAGTATAACAATGACCAAGAAAGAAATTTTGATACCTGGGAGTAAGTGGCCTTGTTTGTGATGTAGTCCATTTGGGTTCATGATCTACTCTTTTGTAGTTTCCTTCATACTGATTGAAGCTTCTTTGATTCCTGAAGGTAGGAGGTCTTCTTGGATATTCATCTAGTTTGTAATCATTCCTTCTTTCTAGTATCCTGGTCCACTTCTCATCAACTGTTTGTGTAGCTCTTTATTCAACCTTCTTGTTGGTATTTGCATCTTCTTTGTATGAAGTTTCACCCATGCATCCAATATGTGTTAAGTCTTTTTCCACTTGAGAGTTTCTTAAGCTCTTCCTCAATGAGAAAACTTTTTGTTCAAGTTTCTCACAATATTCTTCTTTCTTCATCATTTGGACATTCCTTACTTCTCCTATTCTTCTTGCTTCTTTGAGTAGAGTTTTCAAGGAAATGGTTTATTCTCTTAGTTTCTCAATGTATTCTAATTGTTTCTTCAATATTACAACTATATTTTCACAACTACCCAATTCACTTCTTAGTTTTCTATGTGTGTCTTTGAGCTTGTTGTTTTCAATCTCAACATGCTTCAATTTTTTAAGATTCTCATCTTCTTGTTGAATCATTTATGCTTCATGATTTTCTTCTTCTTCATTGGAATTTTCTTCTTCAGTGTCATATCTTTCAATCCTTCGATGAGAACATTCAAATTCAACATGTCCTACTCCTTTGCAATTAAAGAAAAAGAACTGACCTCTATTTGCTTCTTTGAAATATGAGATGTTGTAATTTGCTTCAAGTTCTTCTTCTTATTCTGCTTCTTCCCTTGCATAAAGGTCTTGTATCTTGTCCCAAAGATCTTTTTTTGATGCACATGATACCACCTTGGATTTCATTGAATCTATCAATCCATCCACGATGGTATCTATTGTCAATTTGTTGTTCATTTTTTCTTCCTTCTGAGTTGCAGTCTTTGGTTTCTTGAAAGCATTGTATCATGAAGCAACTGAGAACCAAACATATTCCCTAATATATTTCAAGTAAGTTTCCATTGTGTTACTCCAGTATTCAAAATTGCTTCCATCAAATGGTGGAATCCCATTTGGAATGTTGTCTTCCATTTCTTCTTAGGATATTCCTTCCAATGGTTAAACTATACTAAAGGCAACCCACTATGATACTAATTGTTGATACTGAGAAGGGGGGGTGAATCAATATCAAGTAAAAATTAAAAAAAAAATCAACTTATATTTAAACCATTCAATTATATCCAATGAGAAATGAACAATAGTATAAGAGTTACACCAATACACCATGCAAAATATATGAGAAATAATCAATAGTTATTATTCAAGGGAAGTAATGACTTCTTGATAAAATAGAAACAAGAACAACAACATGGCAGAAAAGTCATATTAGCCAACTCTTGTATTATTCACTCCAACGTTAGATATTTATTGTACAATGGGTGATGCCACCTCATAGAGAGATTTGCTCTAGATCCTAAAATCATGCATGATGACTAGGCTAGGCAATCTTAACTAACTAATTAGTCATCACTTGAGGATGTATTACTAATATCCTAAATGAATAATACAAATATAGGTGACAATTTAAAATTAGTGATTGGTAAAGGTAATCCATAGGCTAACAATCCCCCCCTCAATCACAAGTCCAATCAATAATACCAGTAATAAAGCATAAAATGGTATCAATTCCAAGTCTTCATACTAAAACTCCTGTGCTGAGCTTCAATGAAGAACTGTTTGAAAAACCGCCAATCTGGATGCTGAACATGTTCATTTGAAATGAACTGGAAGAGAGCTGAGATATGGAAGTGAACAACTGCAATATATGAACATTCCCTGATTGCTTGACAA
>SNQJ01S0023327.1:54565-67938 GCA_010110895.2 Picea sitchensis | reverse complement strand
CCCCCCTTCTAGGCTCAAGAGAGTACCATACTTGTTCCATTTTGAGTACAACACAAAGTGGGCATGCAGAAAAATCCACATGTTATCTCATCCCATGAGGGCCATGCTCGAAAGCTACGCCATAAGGGGACCACTTATGTGAGGTACAAAAATTTTATTTGATACAAGATTGGTCTTTACTCGAGATTGAATTCTACAGTAAGACTTATATAATTGTTTGATTGTTGATGACCATTGCCAAGGATCAATCCACTCATAGTGAATCTTCAATCTTGCAGGTTTCTTTAGTGTTGAACATCTATTTGAAGAATGGTTATTCTTGCCACAATGCTGGCAAGGATGGAGATCAAAACATTGATTCTCCTTCTGACCAACTCGATTTCAATGTTGACACTTATCATTCTAATGTTGAACTTGAACAGGGGAAGTTGAAGCTTCTTGAAGGAATCCAACACTTTGGAACTTGATAGGTCTGGAATAATCGGGAATATGAAAGGTAACTTCCTTGTCATAACCAAGTCATGTTCTATTCTTGTTGTAGATGATTTCTTCCCAGGGTCTGATGATGGGTTTGGAAAGAGTATTCTGAACTCGTTGCTTTGAAATCCATGGAAGTGGATTTACTGCATGTTGATGCATCATTGAAAGGTTTTTTTTACTGAAATCAAAAGAAAACTCTTGAAATATAGGTTCATGAATAGCTTCAACTTCATCTGAAACTGATTCTGAAGTTGTATCACTGTGTTGTTCCATCACTAACTATTGATCAAAAACATCATCATCATAGAGAGGGTTGTGCTAAACAAAAACTAGTTCAGAACACTTCACTGGCTGCTGATTTTTGAGATTAATCAACTCATCATTCAATAGCTGGGATAGAGATTGAAGAAGTCTAACTTTAGATTGCTTCACTTGCAAACAAGTTAGCACTAATTGAAAAGTTGTTTTTTTCAATATCACTATGTTGTCTTCAATGGTGTTTATTAGAGTGTTCAGTAACTCTAATAATTAGAGACTTCGAGCCATTTTGAAAACACTAAAAGAGGTCTCCTTGTGAAGGTAGATCCTTATTACAATTTGACTCAATAGGAGAAGGTTTATTTGCAACTCGCTCACTTGAATCGCTCACTTGAACTTCACGCTCGCTTGATTTTGTTTCACGCTCGCTTGAAATTTTCTTTCTTTCTTCCAAGAAGTTGAGGATGTCGGTTACCACCGAAAATGCATCCCAAAGCATTACAATGATTTGAGTTTCAAGTACTCATCCTTGTCAATTACGACTCAAAATTACTCTAGGGTATTGGGCTCAGCTAAAAATGCACCTTATGACAAATTCAACTTCACTTGATTTATAAACACAAGTAAACTTACCAAATGACTATTTGCAAGTTGCAATAAATCATGATTCTTAAGTAATCTTCCAACAAACATTGTTTGCAAGTTACAATTTGACTTCAAATGCTCCATGATGTGTTGAGTTCGAATAATTTTATTTTTCCATTGCTGATGTGGTTGATGACTTGAATGCTTGATAATTATCTTCATAGATGCTTGATCATATGTTCTTTGATTGCTTGTACTTCACTAGTGTTAAGTGTGTGCTTGAATTAACTTTCCTGGAATGCCATGTGCGTATAGTTGTAGAGTAAATCATAAGATTAGTGTCAAAACTCGACAAAAAACACCATGAAAACATTCAAAGAATCATTCACCATCACACACAATACAAGGTGTACCTAAGATCCCCTTATTCAATTTTGGGCAGATCTAGAACATAGAGACAAAAAACTTTATTTTATTAAGATGCCTTCTTATCACATTGCCCAAATACAATTAGCTCTTAAGACTTAAGAGAGATTCTCTTTTTGATGAGAGATCAAACTTACTATTGAAGTGACAAAAAAAAAGAAAAAAAAAGGCTTATAAACCTTTTCAAAAGGTTGCACCAAACTCTCATTTCTTTAAATTGTTTTACATCTCAAAATTGCTCAATTTTTTTACTTCTTTACCCTTTTTAACTTCATTGATATGCTATGGCCCACATGAACAAAAAATGTCCATATCCTCATTCCAAAAGGTTTTCCTAAAGAATATATTATTTAAATATTCTTTATAACATATATAAAAAATACCAAGACTTTGACTTGTACTTGCCAACAACACCAAAATGCATTTGTTGAATTCATTGGACTCTTCTTGTAATGAAAACAATCTGATCGAATTCACTAGAGGGCGCAGGTTTTGCTTTCTTCATTGGAGAAGAAAAATTCTTGAAGATGCACACTCGACTGGCATAGAATGGTTAGGCGTACAGATGCACAAGGGTTTTCCTGTCAAGCATCTTTTGAACAACGTTAAAGTCTGACTAGAGGAAAGTCAACTTGACCAATATTCCAGAATTAGATTCTCAATTTAATATTGTAAAGAAGTGCGAGATTTCCATTCAACGATCTTTTGTAATTTGTTTTATAAACAAGTCAAACAATCTGGTAAAGGCAGAACCAAATGGCATACAGATCATATCTCTCACACTCTTCATTGGAGCTAATCAACCATAGTTCGAATCCTGCTCCGCGAGCCCTCCCTTTTCTCTTGGTCACAGTATTTCACATTTAGATCACTGTGATCTGCATCTAGGTAGCTAAAATCCATGGTTTTCCTTTAGATCTACTTTTTTTCGGCTTTGTCTTTATGAAGCAATGAGGAGCTTCGTTCATTCCCAGGTCTCTTTGCAACTACTCAAGCAATTCACGCTCAAATAGGATTCTTCATAGAAAAAGAAAGGGCAATCGACTGGGCAGGATCTTCCACCATTCACTCACGAAGGGACTCTAAATGCTCTCGTTGGTATTCAAGGTTACCAGTTATGATATTTGGAACAATATTTCTCTTTGTTCCTCATCAAGAAGAGATCATCGTGGGTTCGTGGGCTCCAATGCATAGATAAAAATGATAGCATAGATAGTTATTGGTTCAATACAGGCGATAGTAGCGATGATTCACTCGTCCACCCAACTCCACACAACACTCACAAAATGGTACTTTAACAATAAAACACTATCTGGCAACAACAATCAATAGCTTTGGTGACCCTACTCACCAGAAAATGACCCAATCTTAATTAAAAGTTCAGATCTGATGTATATCCGCCCAATTCGATACCAGATCTGAATTATATCCGTTCTCGAAGTTATTCCCAGCACGTCTCCATTCGACAGCAGGACGAGGGGTAGGGAAATAATGATAATGAGAAATAGAGAGAAAATAAAGACAACAAGAGTATATCTACTATGTTTCGACCCCGCGACCAACCGCAAGTTAATAATGATCAGTTTCTACGAGACGAAGACAGACAAAAGCAGAAGTCGACCTCTGGCTCAGTACCGTTGCTATTGAATTTGAAGAGATACAGGTTGATGTTGTGGAGACTTCCTTTCTTCCTCAATCCATCACCAATCCTTCCATCACCATTTCACCATGGCTCTGATACCAATTGATAAAACAGAAACAAGAACAACAACATGGTGGAAAAGTAATATTAGCCAACTCTTTTATTATTCACTCTAATGTTACATATTTATAGTATAATGGGTGATGCCACCTCATAGAGAGATTTGATCTAGATCATAAAATCATGCATTATGAATAGGATAGGCAATCTTAACTAACTCATTAGTCATCACTTGAGGATAAATTACTAATATCATAAATGAATAATACAAATATAGGTGACAATTTAGACTTAGTGATTGGTAAAGGTAAGCCATAGGCTAACACTTCCAAAGGTAGCTCTAGCTTCCAACTATAAAGGGATGGATAAACCTAAAAAATGAATATACAATCCTCTAATATCAAGAGAGGTTTGACCTCTCCATCATTTCCCCTTCCTTCCACCCAAAAATATATGAGAGATAATAAAACTTTACATTAAATCATCACCATCAACCAACCATCACATAGAACCTGATAATGCTTCCTGAGACTTCTTCAAATTATGAAATTATTCACTTCTTAGAATACTCGGATCCTATAGATAATATAAATCAATGTATTCTCTAAAACTCCTCCTATTTTCACTCCTTGAATCCTCCCCAAAAAGAAGTTATAGAGAAAATGGTAGACCTTATTCAATTTTGGTTTATTCAAGAGAGCGAACTTGTAAAAAATTCCCCACGCTCAATATTTAACATAAGATTATGAAATTATCACATAAGAAACTACATGCCATACTATTGCTAATGAAATTGGTCTCACCTCATTTGGATTCTCTATGAAGAAGTTATGACTTTTTTACCTGGAACACTTGTTTATGACTATCTTGAGGACTAGTCAAAAACCCTATCTTCAACAGAGAGTATCTCCAAATGTATAGTGAATAAAGAGATGAAATTTTTTACCATAGGTACCTAGATATGTCTTCTCAATACCACACCAATTTCACCATCTGAACCATTATAGAAAAAACATTATTGTGAAAATTGTAAGATGAACTATAAATAACATACCTTAGAAGACATCACCAAATGACTTCATCCTCCCTTGAAATCCGGCCTTATTTACTTCAGATTTCTCTGAAATTCGATTTGTGTGTGCTTAAAATGAATGTATAATGATATGTATTTATACCCTTTATGTCACTTCCTTTTAACATTAGGGTCGACCTGACACTTTCTTATTTTGTAATTATTTTCTTTAATTATCTTCAGGGTCAACTTGTACTTCATTCTTCAATTCACTTTGTCATATTCAAAAATTGATCTCTCCTCAACCATGAGGATCCACGTGGTTTACCACCTACCACTGGAAACAACATGATTTATGCTATCCATCCATGGGTGTTGTGTCTACGTGTGCACTGTCCTTCATGTCCAAATACCTTCATCAATCTTGCGGTCCAAAATGAATGAATAGGGTTGACATCAATGACAACAACCAATCTTCCAACAATCGTACCCAATAGCATCTTTCCCATGTAAGTGGTAGGTGGAAATTCTGGGTTCTAGATTTGAAGAACAATTATGCAATTGGAAATATCTCTTGATTCCAAGCAGCCATGCTTCAGCATTATATTCCCTTTCCCTTTCATCATCAAAGGATGGTGGCTTGAGCTTCCTCAAATCTCCTTGCAAACTATCCACTTCATGTCTCCTTATTTGGTGCCTAACAAGAGACACCTCTAGACTACTTAAGGAATGTACAGATGCATAAAACCTTCTTGGTGAGTAACAAGGTGAGTGGTGTCTATGATCTATGATAGCATTCCTAGAATAATGAGCTCTTCCACAATCGTCTCTTCTTTCATTACACATGCCTTCTTCCTCTTTCTTTGAGCCATTCTTTTCTTGACCTTGAAAATGATTTAATCTCTACAATAATCAAGCATTTATCTGAATTTTATCTCTCATCAACCTCTCATTGTCTTCCTTGTTTCTTTGCACTTATATTTTCAGGCTCATCACAGTTTCTAGCAATGTTTCTTTCTCCCCTTGGCCCTTGCATCCATTGGATTTTGTATCTTCATTGTCAATTATGGTATTATTTCCTTTGGCCTCTTTATCATGGCCGGAGGCTCCCTTTCCTTCTTCCATTTCTTCAATACACATTCTGAGATGATATGGTCAAATCCCTTAATTCTGTAAAATGTGCAAGTGACCATTCTGTCAGAATTAAGCATATGATAAAACAAAATTGTCAATAATGCTACAGGTCCTTTCAACTCATGAAGAATATATATAAATAACAATTCAATGTTATCTCTGGGCCGATACAAAAATCAATTCTATAGAGGTGCTTCCTTCAAACCACTTCCCAAGTGACCATGGCTCGAAACCGTGAGCCAAATTCTTCCTGGCACTATTCTGTGTTAGAATTAGTATATATGAGATCTTGTAGTTTAAAATCCATCGAGGGATGAGATCAACAATCATAATCTACTATGGAGATTGTAGGTACCCGTAATTTAAATTCAATTCAGTTTTGATTTGAGTTTTGAAATCTGATCATATATCGGACGATCTGTTTTCATTGCAGAGATTATAAAGTGCAGTGGAGTACTCTACCTTTGATGGCCCCACAATTTTTATGAAATACATCATTGTAATTTGAAATCCGATTATTTTTTGGAATTTCAATATTATGTGGAATATTAAACCAAATCTCTCAAATGCCGAATTTCCGAATACTCGGAGGACACATTGATCGATGGTCCTCATTCACTATTTAGATCTACAATCAATAGGAGCTTCAAGACTCCAGGCTTCGGGAGTTCTAGATTTTCCACAATCTCAACCCTTCTATAGTTGCAAGTCTTTGGACTACAAGATTTGTTTCCACATATCCTTTCTCGATTAACGTCTAGGATTTTCTTCGCAACTCTGGGCTTTAGGAATTTCCCAAGCACCTCTCCACAAATCTCCCAGAGTGCCAAATTATAGGGAGGATCTCCTTCCTCCACGTATCATCTCTCGATCAACAGTAGAGATTAACTCCAAACTTTGAATATTCAGGGGTTTCTCCTTCCTCACACTTCATTCCTTCTGGATGTTGAATTAAGGAACTCATAAATATCCTTTGCTCGACTGTCAGATAATGTAGTGACATGTGGCCCAACCGATGGGTGAGAAATGTTAGGTCCCAAATGATAATAAGGGCCTATAAATGATACAAAAATAATTGACATGTGGCAGGCTTAGGTTAGGTCCACATCACCCTAGGCGATGTCATCATGCCTCGTCATATTTGGCGCTTCAGGACTTCGACACTTCTGGATTCGGGAGAATCCATTATAGCACACCTTATAACTCCTGAATTTCGAACTTCTGAATCAATTACACATCACTCCGGCGCTCCAAGAATTCATAGTATTTTGTTGTTGAAACAACACACAACCCTCGGATTGTCGAAACTCTGAACATTTCTTAATTGTGGACATGCATCCCTGGAAAGGGACGGTCCAGATTGGTTCCGAACTTTGGGAATTTGGGCTCCGAGACTTCGAAGCTCTAGGCTTCAGTATTTTTCGCTGTTAAATTTTTAAAATGGTTGGAGGGAAGAAGTCCGAAGGACTTCTGTGCTTAACCTCCATGCACCTTCTCCAGATCTGACAGTTGTGAGGGGTTTTTCCCTTTCCGAACAAATCCTACGGCCCAAATTTAAATTTTGTGGTTCCAAACCCACGATTACCACAGTCTCCTTTCTCTATTGAATTTCTTGAACTGCTATACATCCTAATATTTCCATTACCACCTAGGAGCTCTCTCAACACCACTTTGTCACTTTTCACATCAAATTCTTGTGGAATTTTGACTCCAAATTCCACATTCGTGGCCCATCCAGGTTCAGTTTTGAAACCATGGGCTATGATACCAATTTTTAACGTACCCATCCACTCACAGGTTGGGCACTTTAACCACAAGTCCCTTCTCTCAACTAAATCAAACCCTGCTCAAACTTTAGATAGACAAGATGCATGAAATATTCACATGCATTGATCAAGATTCAAGCTAAACAAAAAACAATGATGCATATGACATGCACAACTATGATCAGTGATCATGCATACTCTAAATACATCGAATTCAACGATAAAAAAATACACAGCGAAATAAATAATACATAGGTAAATAATACCATGACAGAGAGGACTTATATTTTATAGAAGAGAACCAATGACTAGCTATAGACCAAGGACGTTCCACCCAAATGTAGACATTGTTGTTCCAAGTCTCAATAGTGTAGATTTTAACCTTGTACAATATTTACTACAAACATATTTTCAGTAAAAGAATAGAAAAGATACAATGGAAAATACAAACATTACATAGATATTTTTCCCCTGGAAACCCAAACCGGGAAAACCAACATATTCTATATTCATTCATTGTGATACATTTTTACAATACAGTGTACATATAGGAGCCAGCGGCATCCAAAACCATAACCTAATGACCTGGATTAGTCAACAACCCTAATTCCTTAACCGAAAATAGAAAACCATCGACAAAAACAATGTGTAGAAAACCTGCCCAACAATGGACACAAAAATCAAGGCAACACAAAAAATGAGGCAAAATTGCAACACATTTCCCGAGGTAAAAACAATTTCTCGGGGGCGTTGCCCCCAAACCCCCCTATGTGCCCACTGCAACATAGACACCACTACTCATGTAAAGAATATAACACATACCCAACATTCTCCCACTTGTTTTTTTCTTTGCATATAAGGGGTTATAGGGTTACATAGTCAACAATCCAGGGCAACAATGCCCATGGATCCTCTACACCAAGAGAACTTCTCAGTGCTCAATTTTTTTTTTAATGAATCTGCAACATTCTTCAAAGTTTCCACCTTCATCAACAATACTTTATTTTCTTCAACCATGTCTCTCACAAAGTGATATTGAATATCAATATGCTTTGTTTTCGAATGATAAGTCAGGTTCTTCGCACAAAAAATTGCACTCTGACTGTCACAATCTATCCTCACTACTTGTTGTACCAACCCAACACCTGAACACAATATTTGTAACCATATTGCTTCCTTACTTGCATGAGTCGCTGCCATGTATTTAGCTTCTGTAGTTTAAAGTGCCACTACAACCTGGTTTTTTCTCATCCAACTTATTTCTCCTCCAAAAAGGTTAAACACATGCCCACTTGTAGATCTCCTATGATCCATATCTCCAACCCAATATACATCCACAAAGCCATGTATATCCAACACTCTGTCCAATCCCGATATTCCTTGGTAGCACAATCCATAGCTATCAGTGCCACACAAATACCTAAAAACCCTTTTTACTGTTGTCCAGTGCTCCTTCCCTGGTTTTGACATATACATGCTCAAAAATCCCACTACATGTGCAATGTTTGGTCTAGTATAGACCATTTCATACATCAAACTTCCAACTGCACTCGCATATGGAACACGAGACATGTCATCCTCCTCTTCTTGTGTCTTGAGACATTGATCCGTAGATAACTTTACACCAACAGGAATAGGAACCTTGACTGGTTTACATTCCTTGATATTAAACCTTTCCAATATTGTCTCGACATATTTTCTCTGATTTAACCATAGTTTCCTCTTTTTCGATCTCTTTTAATTTCCATGCCCAAAATGAAATTTGAAGCACTGATATCCTTCATGTCAAATTTAGAGGAGAACTGAGTTTTCACATCTTGGATAATATCCTTGTTGTTTTCTATCAACAACATGTCATCCACATACAAGACCAAATAAATCAAATGATCACCAATTAATTTAAAATAAACACAATGATCCTCTTTGCTTCTTGTGAAACCAAGTCCCAACATACAAGTATCAAATTTTTGATACCACATCCTTGGTGATTGTTTTAAACCATACGGGGACTTTTTCATCTTGCATACCATCTCCTTCTTTCCCTTCACAACAAATCCTTATGGTTGATTCATATAGATTTATTCTTCCATATCCCCATGTAGGAATGTTTTCTTCACATCTGATGCAGGAGCATCGCCAACAAGAACAAGTGGAGGATAGTTGGATATACACTAGTGTGCATTTTGAAGACATTTAAATTTCAAAATAAGAACATTAATGTAATAGCTGGAAGGATGTAATTACTCTTAAATGTTTTGGGGATTGTAATGCAGATCTTGAGCGTTGCTCTCATTGAGTGCAGTGAAGGTCCGCAAGGAGTGCATTGACAAGATTATGAGTTTTATCTCATAAAATCTCAGGAGAGATAGATTTGTTCTTATACCAATAGAAGTGCAAGTATAGCATAGATTCATGCAAGGTGTGCCTAGGCTAGATCGAAGTCTTAGAATTTTCCAACCCAAGGGAGCAATTGAAGAACTTCTATCGCAAAGAGTGCACAAAGTTGGAATTGTTGGATAATCAGAGGTTATCGTGAAGGCCACAAGGAGTGTGTGTAAGAATCCCTTAGAATCCTTGAGTTTGCAGCAAGAATCAAGATCAGGAGGGATAGAGACTTGGAAATTCCAAAGGAGGGATGAGGGTCGAAGTCACCTCGCATAAATCAAGCTCAGGAGAAAATACATCGAGTTATTTGTCGAGGAACTATTGAGAGCCTGAATGGACAGTGGGCATTCTCGGAGGGAGAAGCATTGATTTTCCATGGACCATTGGATCTAGTAGATCTACGGGAAGGATAAGGCCGAGTGTCTTTCAACACTCACAAGCTCAGGAAAGATAGTAGCCATTATATCTAGAGTAGCATGATCCATTGATTGGGTGCTCCAAAATATCGAAATTTTAGGAGTCGAGAGTGTGGAGGAAGCTAAAACTCGGGAGTCCAGATATGATAAATCCCAACACGATCAGGGTCGTCAGATATTAGGAAGTTCAGGACCATTGATATTTGTCTAGGAACTCATGAGTTCAGATATCGGAAAAAGGGAGCAAAGTCACATCGTGAGTCCTGACATCGCAAAACCCGATGTGCCTTTTGGGGTTAAGTCTGTGGTCACGTTGGCATGGAGTGGAGGCTCACGTATCGTGCATGTTCACGTGGGCGGAGCATAGAAAAGGACCTATGGTATTTAAGTGTGAAGGGTTCCAGCAGGGACCAAGAAGCCATTTCGGCTAAAGAATAGGAAGATCCAAAGACTGGGAGGTCAACAGACCCTGCTGAGGTGGGGGTTTGCGTCAACATCCATCTGTTCTACTTCAAAATCAAATACAACAACAACAAATAACATAAATAGTATAGAGGCTAACTTGGAAATAGGAGAAAAAATATCACCAAAATCAATTCCCTCAACCTGGGAATAACACTTTTCTACTAACCGAGCTTTGCATTTATCCACTTTTCCTTCTGCATTCAACTTCTTTTTAAATACTCATTTCTTCCAATGGGATTTCTTATAGTAGACAACTCCACTAGATCCCAAGCATCATTCTTATCCAAGGCTTCCATTTCTTCATCCATGGACCTTTTCCAGATATTTCCATCCTCTGAATCCACTGCATCCATAACAGTTTTAGGATCAGCATCGGTAATAGACAAAGAAAAAATTGAACATAAATCAGATGGAGTATACCTTTCTGGTAGCCTTCTTTCTCGAACCGATCTCCTCAATATTGGAGAATGATGATCCTCTTCTTCTGATTCTTGTTCTTCTGTAGAATCTGATTCATCATCCTTTAAATCAAACTCTATTTTCTCTTGTTCTTCCTTACTTGGTAGGACTTCATGTTTAACAACATCATTCATTTCTCTAAATAACACATCTCAGCTATACACTGCCTTCTTAGTTTATGGGTTCCAAATCTTATAACCTTTGAGGCCATATTCATATCCAATAAAGACACACTTTTCATCCTTCTTATCTAGCTTACTCAGGTTTTCCTTTATAACATGAACATATGCATCACAACCAAATACCTTGAGATGTGTGAGAGAAGGTTTCTTACCAGTCCATACCTCTTGTGGAGTCTTGTCATCAAACATTGATGAGAGTGATCTATTGACCAGTTAACATGCAGTACCCACTTCCTCTCCCTATAATTCCTGACCTAACTTGGCACCACTGAGCATGCACCTTGATTTTTCCATTAGTATCATGTTCATCCTTTCTGCAACTCCATTCTATTGAGGTGATATGGAGTAGTATTCTACCTTGCTATACCACACTTCTTACATAATTATTCAAATTCATTCTTGTAGAAATATCCACCATTATCTGTCCTCGACATCTTAATTATTTTCTATGTTTGATTCTCAAGAATATCCATAAACTCTTTAAACCTGTCAAATACTTCATATTTATTCCTAAGGAAATATATCCAAGTATTCCTCGAGAAGTCATCTATAAATGAGACATAGTAAACAGATTTTCCCAATGATGGGATCGACACAGGTCCAAAAACATCACTATGAACTAGTTGTAAATTCCTTCTACCCTCATTGAACCAGAGGGGAATCTTAAATGATTATGCTTTCCATATACACAGTGTTCACAGAAATCAAAATCCAGAGAGAAGATAGACATGCCTTCAACCATATCTTTACCATGTAGTAGTCGAAGACCCTTCTCTACGATATGCCTCAGTATTTGATGCCACGAAATAACATTTTCTCCAGATATGATCTAGGTAGATATTGGTGGCCACCCACCTTTTCCATCTGGCTCAAAACAATTTTCTGGCAATTTTCGTAATTTACTATTTTTTAGCAGTTTTTAACTTCCGGGGCCATTTTGAGGGCCTAAATGAAGTTTTTTTGGGATCGAGGTTCTCAATGATAGATAAAGGCTCTGATTGAGCCCCCTAAATGCATATCCTCAATGATACATTTCCAACAAGATATCGTGCTCCTAAAATGGAGATCGTATGCAAAAGTTACGACGTTGAGAAGTTGATGTACTAACTTACCCAAACGAGGCCCACATGACTTTTGGTGCTTCATCTTCTAGGGTCAGGTTTTTGGGTGTTTAGGGTTTTTGACATTCCTGTTTATTATAAAAAGGCCTTTAAAGCCTCATTGTAATCATCTTCTTGCGAATGAGTGGATCTGTCACATCTCTTCTCAGAGATAAGCCGCCACCATTCCAGTGAGCTTGTTTTCTGCTGCATTTTACATTTTCAACTTATTTCCTTATTGAATAGAAAACCAGTTTTATTGTATCTCTGTCATTTTGTGTTAAGAACCTGTTAAGAATCTGTATTCATTTAGTTCTCCTCATAAAATCTGGATCAATGATATCATATCAGTTTTCTCCTTGTCGTCTTATTGCATGTCCCCAAGGAGGTTGGAGTACAAAGAGTTGGCTCTCGATCTTGTTTCTCTTGAGGAAAAAATCTCTCACACGCCCAAGAGACCTCTCATGGAAGGAGAAAAGAAAGATGACGGGACATGATATCCTTTTAAAATGTTTCTTGAGGAATCCCTCATGCAACAAAGGAATGAGATGATGGATAGTTTCGCTCAAATCCTTCAGTGGCTACCAACAAGTGACACATCTTCTTAGAGCGGAGGCGTCGCCCCCTTCAAGGTACAAATAAACTTAGATATTCCTATATTTGAAGGTCAAATAGATGCAAATGTTGTAGACAAGTGCTTGAATCTACTAGAAGGGTATTTTTTTGTCCATCACTTTTTGAATAGAGAAAAGATTACTTTTGTTCTCCTCAAAGCCATTCCCCATGTCAAATATTGGTGAGAAACTTTCTATGAGCAAAAGAAAATAGAGGAACCCTCATTATTTATAGTCACAACCACTTGGGAATCCTTCAGGGATGTTGTTTGCACTCTTCTTGTCGTTGTGTGAGCAAAAAGTGAGTGCTTACATGCCTAGTTGGGCTCTGCTAGTCATGACAGCTGTATGGTAAAAGGTTAGAAAGAAAACAACAAAGCTATTAACAA
>SNQJ01S0023327.1:28073-52408 GCA_010110895.2 Picea sitchensis | reverse complement strand
TGGGAGCTGATCCATTAGTGGTTGGGAGGCCGACCAGTTTCATAAATGCGTCGTTTAGCAGGCGCGTGGGTTTTTCGCCCAACAGTCGCGCATCGTGCGCGCAGGTGCGCCTTGTACGATGTTGTTACACGTGCGCGCGCGCGCCCATGTTCTGTAAAGCGCCTTTGAATTTTTTGGTCATTTTGTATAGTTTTGACCCTTTTGCTGTGCTGTGGAATTAACCTTGTGCCATGAATGACTATTTTTCTGTGTTGATGATGCAGAGTTCTTGTCGCCCTGTGCGGACGAAATTTCAGTGATAACAGATGTTATTAAGGAACAATACTACCCTGTCAAAAGTTATGATGACTTGTATACCAAATGGACCACACTACTGCAAGAAAGAGACCAAGCAGTGCCAGATTTCACAAATATCTTCCATACCTTGCACCAATATGGGTATCAAAGGTTCAGAGTGACATCTGATGATCAAGTATCATGGTGATTTTCATAAATACATCCAAACCAAAATGGAATTTGTAGACATCTCATCCTTGTGCATGACATACCGATATGTCGTCAAAATAGAGCAGAAGCTCAAACAAAAGACGTGACAATTTGGGCCTGGGAAACCCTCACAAAAAAATCCTGGAAAGGGAGGCCCCAACCCACAAAACAAAGGACAGAGAAAATATGGAAAGTATCAGGAAAACCAGTCCCATTTGCAGGAAAAGAAGGACACCAGAAAGACAAATAAAGATACTAGGAAGTGATGTGACTTCCATAAGATCCCTTGGCATAACACTACTGGATGCTGCTCAAAGCAGTCATTGGTGGCTGAAGTCAAAGCCTCTGAACGATATGTTGGTTATAACTTTGATTCAGAACTAGAAAGGTGAGGACAAATCATTGACACAGAACCCAGTGTCATCGTTTCTACCACCAAGCTCCATCCTGGTGAACCAGACGAGCTAGAAGAAGGAGAGTGCTTCTTCCATTCAAAGATGTGGGTAAAAGGCACCCCAATGCACTTCATCATTGATAGAGGTATACAAAAGAACCTCATCTCAGAAGAGTTTGTCATGCAGCTAGCCCTGTCGACAATGTCACACCCACAACCCTACACTATTGGATGGCTCCGCCAAGGAAGTGATCTATGTGTCATCCAATAGTGTCGACTGTCGTACAACATCAAGCCCTTCAAAGATGAGTTATTTTCTAATGTTTCTCCTCTCAAAGTTTGTGATGTTCTTTTTTACCAACCTTAGTTATGGAAACTTCATGTTGTATATGAGTTTAGGCCTAGTGTTATTATTACTTTGAACAGGAAATTGTACAGGATAACTGAGGTAGTCCCACCTAGTGTTATTTCATTGATATCTTCTAAGCAATGCAGGGAGGTCATCTCTCAGATGGGTAAGTTTGTCTTCTTCATGATTCTCTCTCAGAATGAGCGAAAGATCACAGCCACATCCAAGGTCTCTGCGGATGACCTATCCACACAAAAGAAGCAAGTAGATAAGGTCGTGGAAGAATATTTAGATATCTTCTCCTCACCTATCGGGGTACCACTGCACTGTCAGGTCAAGAACCCCGATGATCTGATCCCCAGTGCACCATTTCCAAATGGGCTAGTCTATCTTTGATCTCTGTTGGAGAAAGAGGAGATCAAGAGATAGATCCAAGAAATGATCCACAAGGGGAACATCCATCCCATCTCATCACCTTGCCGGAGCCCATTCATGATGGTACAGAAGAAAGATGGAACCTAGTGACTCTGCATTGATTACTGGGCTCTGAATAAAATCATAGTCAGAAACCGGTACCTGATTCCTTGAATCGACAACCTCCTTGATCAACTCAAGGGGGGAAAATACTTCAGTAAGATTGATCTGAAGTCTGGATACCACCAGGTCCCGATAGAACAAATAGATGTATGGAAGACCACCTTCAAGTCAAAAGAAGGCCTTTTTGAATGGTTGTTCATGCCCTTTGGTTTGACAAATGCTCTAGACAATTTCATGAGGATGATGGACGATATCCTGCGCCCACTCACCAATACTTTTGTAATGGTGTATCTGGATGAAATTCTCATTTACAACAAGACTTGCGCCAAACACTTACAACATATTTAGCAGGTTCTTCACACCCTGCGACAGCACAAGATTTAGGCCAAATTGGAAAAATGCTACTTCAGCATTGTTATCACTGAAATTTTCTCTGCAAATGGTTATAGGAATCCATCATCTCCAAATAGCTATTAGTTCACCCATGGACCAAAAATGAA
Organism: Picea sitchensis; assembly: GCA_010110895.2. Taxonomy (NCBI): domain Eukaryota; kingdom Viridiplantae; phylum Streptophyta; class Pinopsida; order Pinales; family Pinaceae; genus Picea; species Picea sitchensis. The sequence continues at coordinate 50,142 of SNQJ01S0023327.1, read as the reverse complement.
TTTCCAAAAGGCCCAAAACTATACAACCAACAATAAAATCATCATGCGCTAAAACTACATAGCGAGCGTGCACACATGCGCCATTCAGAAACATAGGAAAAAGGGCGCATGCACACGATGCGTGACTATGGACACAAAAAGATGTGCATCCCTCAAAATGATGCATTTATGATATTGGTCGGCCTCCCACCCACTTCTGGTTCAGCTTCCAAGTTGATTTGACATCCAAATCTCGGTTGAATCCAGCTGGGTGGATGGTCAAATAACTAAGGGTGCCCTAAATGGCCCCTTGTTCACACTAAAAGATGGTTGAATAATGCCTCAAAGTTATTCTATAAAAGGAGGCAATGGGTGCACTACATTTTAAAGGAATTCATTTGTATTTTTATGCTGTTGATATTCTCTTGGAGGATCCTCTTTCCTCATCAAGAGTATGCTAGCACCATTGCACTTAGAAATTCATATCACCTCTAGATTGAATGTGCTTTGGATTCTCTTCACCATTTCATTCTAGTTCCTCATTTGTAAGAAGAGCTCAATATTTGGGGGTCCAAGAGCCCTCCCTTGGAGGAAGAGGGGACCCAAAGTCTCCCTTTCTCTTTGGTGTTTTCTTTCCACTAATACAATCTTTTCCATTGGTGGCATGAGTCTTGATTGTTTCTCTTTTTTATGTCCTTATGCACTATAGTTTAATTGTTTTTATCATTTTTAGTTTATTTCTTTGCTTATCTTTTATGATTTATCCTTCTAACCCTTTCCTTTACTGTTGTCTTTCCTAGCTGATCCAACTAGGCTTGTAAGCACCATTATTTTGCTCATTTAGGTGACAAAAGAGGTGCAACAGATTGGCGACTCTACTGGGGAAAGGTATCAATTTCCTACCCCATTTGGGTTATTTTAGTTATTTTTTTTGTTTCTTTAACTTGAAAGGATCATAACTGGCCCAAGACAACCTGCAAAGAGAAAATTTCAAAGCTGAGCAAAGAGAATTTTGTCTGAAATTTTCCTCACGGTCGTGTAACAGACAGTGCATGCATGTTTTAGCCCACAGGCGCATCTTTAGCACACGTGCTACACTCGGGTGTGCAGAACTTGCTAAACATACTGGAAGTGTTTAGCCCAAGTCTTATTGTAAATGAGAATGTCATCCAGATACACCACTACAAAAGTATTGGTGAATGTTCGCAGGATATCTTTCATCATCCTCATGAAATTGGTTGGAGAATTTGTCAAACCAAAGGGCATGAACAACCATTCAAAAAGGCCTTCCTTTGACTTGAAGGTGGTCTTCCATACATTTGTTTGTTCTATTGGGACCTGGTGATAGCTATAATTCAGATCAATCTTACTGAAGTATTTGTCCCCCTTGAGTTGATAAAGGAGGTCGTCGATTCGTGCAATCGGGTACCGATTTCTAACTATGATTTTATTTAGATCCCGGTAATCAATGGAGAGTCACCAGGTTCCATATTTATTCTATACCAATAGGATTGGGCTCTCGTAAGGTGATGAGATGGGATGGATGTGCCCCTTGTGTAGTAGTTCTTGGATCTATCACTTGATCTCATCTTTCTCTAACAGAGAGCGATGATAGACTATCCCATTGGGAAATGATTCTTCGGGGGTTAGATCGATGGGGTTCTTGACCTAGAAGTGCAGTGATACCCCGATAGGTGAGGAGAAGATATCTTAATATTCTTATACGACCTTATCTACTTGCTTCTGTTGTGTAGAGAGGTCAGTTGTAGAGACCTGTTGGCAGCCAATTCACATTTTTATACTGTCCTTATAAGTTGCCTACACTAGAGTTTCGCAAACTTTGATTTTCATCACAACCTTCGAATAAAACGACATTATTTTTTTATATGCGTTTTCCCACTTGCCCTTGTTCTTGTTTTCACGACTGCAAGCATGAAAACTTTGATTTCGAAGTCATATTAAAAATGTCACTGGATTGTTATGATCTCTCTTGTTTATATGCTCATTTTTTTATCATTATACAATTGACAAGACTCCAAGATCCTTATTCATTTGTCTTTCTTTATTGGTTAAATATGACTTCATTTTACAAGACTGTGATGATATTCTTTTGATCGAGTTTGTGACACATTGGTGATTTGATTTATATGTTCTTTGATCGATTCCCTTGACACATTGGTTTCATGAGAGCACATTGGTGTTGTGATTAGACCCTTGGTATAAATCATTTCATACAAAACATAGTTCATATAATCGAACCCTTGGTGTGATTTCGAATTATTGCTTTGGTTTTAAAACTATGACTATTGCTCGCACAAATGTTTGGTCCATGTTTCATAGATTTTATTAATTGTTTAAATGGCATAGTTTTGCAATAATAGTTTGAATCGTTGTATGCGTCGGTGGTTGTACTATGGGATATTACTATTTTGCATGGGATGAACTAGCTCCACCACCTTTGCACGCTCTGTCATTAATGTTTTCCCCCTATCCCAGTTCACCTTTGCTAGTTTTCGGGCAAGCTTGTGAGCTATCGACCCTGTGTATACTCTGTTCGAACCCTTACCCACTCACCCTACTCACCGTGTGCTTTTGTCTATGGCACCGGTGGTGTGCATAGAGCCAAACGGTAACCAAACTCTGTTACTATTCGATAATGCTCGAAAGGATTTAGAAAATAGTGGTTGGATCATGTTTATACAGAGGTTCAAGGGTTTCAACCTTTCGATTGCCCAATAATTCACCCTCACCTTTGACGGGTGTAGGGCTAAAGTCAGTGACATAGAGCTTGAGTTGAATGAAGAATTCATAAGATCTGCTACAGGATTGACAGCTACAGGCCAACGATGGTTTAAAAACTTCAAAGTTGATGAGGTACCATGGCCATTACTATTCGTATCAAGAAAGGTTGTTTCCTATGATAAAGGTATGCCTATTTCTACCCTCAAAACGAGGTGGCACAAACGTTTGGTAATCGTTAAACAATTTGTGACCTATGAAGGTCGGTATGGCTTGGTTTTTCTGTATCACCTCTGGTTATTGATGAATTTCATGAGCTATCCTTTGAACATGCCGCATTACTTCTTGCATAGTCTTTACAAGATGGCTAAGAGATTCAAATGCGAGAAGGATAATAGCAGCCTGTTTCACCACGACTTAATTAAACTCATCATCGTGCACCATTTGAGCCTTCACCACGATAATTGGCAAGCCTTTCTGTCTAGAAATGGCTTTGATAACCCAGAGTCTACTCAAATCGATAAGGCTGTGGTCAGTGAGACTTTGGCTGGACCAGCCGTGCCACTGCATATTCTTCTACCCCCTGTCAAACCCTCAGTTTGCCCCTATTTGGACCTACCTGATGCCTTGGTTAACCCGTGTGCTAAGGATGAGACTGAGGCCGTCAAGAATCCTGTGAGTAAGAAATTCAAGGGTAATCCTACTGTCAACAGTAAAGGAAAGAAAAATGCTCGATTGATATCGAGACTTGCCCGGAACAAACCTAAACAGAACATCGACCAAAAGCCCATAGTACTGAGTGATGGCTCAGACTTCGATATCGAGCATTTCCTAGCTGAAGAGTACCCCTATTCCCATGGCCTGTGATATAAGGAACCCTATGAATATGTATCTAATTTACCCCTGTGCCTCAAAAACAATCCTAATTACCCGGGAATCAAGTTGCACAATGAAACCCCCAGTGACTTAAACAAACCCTCACCTGTTATGTCAAAGCCCGAGAAGCCATCATGCATCCTATGTAATGTGTGGCTAGAGTGTTATTACACCGACGTTCCCTTATTGCAATCAAAGATCAAATCGTTAGAGGAGCAAGTTACAGTGCTGTCAAAAGAAAAAGACAGGCTTCAGGCCAGTGAAAAGAAACAAAAAACCACCGGTTCGATTGTCTTCAGGAATGTCAAAGAGGCAATAGCCTTCGTCAATTCCAAGTTATCATGACCAGGTATGTGTGTTGACATCAATTTTTCTTTGTGAGTTTGTTTGAATTAAAATAACCGATTGGATTTGCTTTCAATTTAGCTCTTTTCGTTTTGATACATTCAGAATGATTCTATTATAGTTTGATCATCAAAAATGATTTGTTGTTGATCCTGTAGATTCATTTTTCTATAATTAAACATAGCTATGCTTTGGTTATGTGATTTTGTCGTTCCTAGCTTAGTATAAGCCATTGATTGGTTGTTGATTCTGTTTGGTTTGTTTTATGAATCAATTATGTTCATCTGATTTAGGATAGTCGATTTGGTTCGATTTCGATTAGTTTCGTTTGTTCCTAATAGACTCAAACAACCCTGTTGACTTCGATTTACAAGGAACGACTCTGTTTTGTATTGAATCAACATTCTCGTTTGGGTTTTGATTACTTTCGACCTGTGAAAAAAGATTTATTTGCTAAAAATCGTGTGGTTGTGTTGATTGATATGATTTTCCATAACGATTTTGTCAACCCCAAACTGTTTCATTTCATTCCTGTCTGATTTGGTTTGTAAACGATTGCTACGTGCCACGATTAGCATGATCGTTGGTATATGTTTGATACAATTATTTTTGAAAAATGATCATGATGATTTCGTTTGGATTCGACAATGATTTTGTTGATGGTTGAAATGACATAAGCTATTGCATGCATAAAAATTTTAACCAGTTGCAGTTTGCGTCTATTGGAATTAGTTCATGAAAATTGTTTCATTACTGTCAAATTATCTAATGCGATAACAAATTGAACAGAGTGCATGTATCTCTGTTATCATTCGATTGACCACAATTTCGTTTGCTCTCAAATTAGCATAACAATTTTGATTTGAATGATTCGTTTGGTTTCCAATTAGCAATTAAATATTGGTTTAATAGTTTGAATATAATTCTTCAAGATTTGAATTGGTTTTGAAATGATTCTATGCTAAAATTAGACCAGCTACAGAATCGCAAGATTCTGTAGCTAGTCTTAAAATTAGATTTTTGATAATTTTTTCAACACAATATCCTCTAAACTTGTCTATTTTTGTCCTCTTTCAGGTGCATACGAATTAAAATGATCAATTGGGCATGTTGTAGCAGTTTGGGAGATACTTTGGATATGGTTTTGTTTTAGGTTGTTAGTTTTAGTGAGACTTGGGAGATTATCTCCAGATTTTTGTAAACTGTTTTGATAATTCCCACAGGGATGTTTTACCCTGTGGGAGGTCTTCAAATACTTGTTATTTTTTAATGAGAAGCATCATCTTCATTGTGGAGAGAACCAGACTATGGATTTATGATTTAGACTGAGATGAAAGTTAATGTCTTGTAACAACTTTCGCTTTCAATATATCAAACTTTTGTTTCAAGTTTTCTGCATATCAGTTTGCAATTTATTATTGACTAATTTAGCTATCATAATCTATTGCATGTTGATGTGACTTGATTTATATGTTGTCCATATATGATATCTCTTATTTAAAAATACAGCAATCATTTTATTTCAATTTAATGAATAAAGGTTTATATTTTTCATTAACTGAATTGTTTTGCACAAATTGCCGCACACAGATTTGTTTAATGGTGATGATTTGTAGATTATAAGATTGCTATTATTTTGATATCTTGTTTGTCCTGTCACTTATATTTGAAGAGCACAACTGCTTTACATTTACGAGAACCTCGTGGAGAATCTGGTGCGGGTTTCCTCCAACCAAACAACTAAATCAATTATTGCATACAGGACAAACCTGAAGCATTACTTCAGGTCAGTTTTCTATTTGTTGTTTAATAGTTAGTTTATTTATGTTATTTAAGTAGTTTAGATAGATATATGTATAGTTAGGATTTATAGTTAGAGTTATTATTTTAGTTGCTTAGTTTAGATAGTTTTTATTTAATTTCCTTCTCATAAAATTATAAAAATAAAAAAACAATAGTTTTGCTGTCTTAGGACAGATTACAAATGATTTTTGTAGGTTTTAATTTAAATCTGTAATTTGTAAAGATTGTATATTTGTAATTAAAGATGATTCTATTGATAATTAAACATTTACTTTTATAGAATTATAGTTGTATGATTTAGGTAATAGATTGTATATATGTAGTTTAGATTTGTTTATTAGTTTGTTTTAATCATTGTTTTTATTTAGATTAGTTTATTAGCGTAGTTTTCATTTGTTTTTCTAGGACTTAGATCGGCCAACAGAGCCACTAAACCCGTCAGGGTGGGTTATCCCAAATGGCTTGGTTTATTTAGACAACCCTGGCCCGGATCCACTCTTCCAGTTGGCGAGCGTTCATTTTTGCCCGTCAACAAATGGCACTAGAAGGAGGGCCTGAAATTTATTAATGGCATGAGGCAGTCGTAAGAATCCTCCACCACCTAATCGATCACCTATAGTGACAAGAAGTCATTCGATCAACAACATCCCCCCTCAAACAACAACCACATCAAACGACGATCCACGGATCACAGTTGAGCGAACAACCCCAAATCCTATAGGTGGTGACATACAAGATATTGTCCGCCAATCTCTCATAAGAACTCATAGTGCCTTAGCCCATTTGAGGAAACCAAATTGACCTTTGGATCAACCTTTATATTTCTCTGATATCAGAGAGCAACTCAGAGGCACTAATCTCACCGTGAACCCTACATATCCAATCCTCACTCCTGCTGCAGGAGGATCTGTAATACCTCCCTCACCACCTCCTTCATCTCCTTCATCTCCTTCTTCTTTTGGAGGATATTCTTCTGACGAAGGCATCTCCCCTTCTCAGCCTTCCACACCGACTACACCAATGGCCAACCAGAACAACCCTGCTAGACCTTGGCTTGACCAGGATGCAGTAGTTGTACCTGGAGCACAACATCCCTTACCCAAACATCTAGAGAAGTGGCTTTCCAAGTTTGAACTTGATTCTAAACAGATCACTGAGGATCACATCAAAAAGTTTGTGTTAGCCATTAGACTCCGCAATGTCGAGCATGAAGATGTAGTATGTAGGTTGTTCCCCTATACTTTTGAGGGCAATGCATCTACATGGTACTTTTCCCAACAACCCCATACCATCGTGTCTTGGGAAAAGTTCGAGTCATGCTTTTTGGAAAAGTTCGGAGATGTTAAGCCTCTGGAATTCCTAGTCATGGACCTTTCTAGCTTAATAATGAACCCGAAAGAGAAATTTAAAGACTTTAATCAAAGATTCTTAACACTTAAAAACCGAATCCCTACAGATTCCATGCCTGCCGAGAATCTCATAATAGAATACTATACTAAAGCCTTGCATCAAAGTATAGCTATTTGGGTTAAACGATCTAAGAAAACCACGTTGTTAGAAGCCTTCGATGAGGCCAGCCAGATTGAAAAAGACATACTTAGTCTTAAAGACTCTACTAGCAACGAAACATAAACTAGTTCATCTTCCAAAAAGAAGATCAAAATCCTCCCTAGACCTACTCAAAGTAAAACACAACCTGAAAGCTCTGATTTAGAAAAATTAACTAAAGTCATTCAAAAACTGTCGAATCAATTTATAGATTTAAAAAAGACAATCGAAGAATCTTCGTCAAGCAAAGGGCCTTACAAGCCCCCGTTCAGGAAGCCTTTTCCCACCAACTAACCTAATCCAACCACCGAGGGCCTTAATCTAGAAAGTTTGCAATACGTCCTTCAAACAATTCTAGAAGCCCAGGATAACTTGATGCCTCTTGATATTCCTGAGTAGGTAGTTGAACAAGAGACAGTTCAAGAAGAAGAGTCTTCTCCAAACATTTTTGGACACTTCTCGGATAGCATCTTTCAAGCTAACTTCGAGACAGTACATCCCTATAACACTAGGAGTAAGACAACAAACAAACCTTCTTCCGAAAACACTACGACTTCGCCTCCAAAGCAATCTAAACCAGCTGAGACTAAACAAAGTCATGTGAACCCCAACTTATATTATGATTTAGTTGAAGATCTTAAAAAGTTAAGGGCTAACATTTTTGTCTATGAGTTATTGAAATTTCCATTTCTGCTACAGACAATGTTACAGAATATCGTAGAGAATGGAAAAAATGGTAATTCAAACAGTAGCAAGGTTGTCCAGAACAAAGTTCCTCGGAAGACTTCCACTAAAAATAATCTTGATCCTCAAGACAAAGGAATCCTTCCTGTAAACAATGTAAATAATGTAGATAAAGTAGCTTTAGAATCTGCGAGTAAAAATCCACAAACTACCACCCTTAGTACTCTCAAAAATGTACCTCCATTTTTGTTAACTTTAGAAATCTTTAATAGAAACGTGCACAATTGTATGGTAGACTCAGGAGCGTCATCCAATGTGATGCCATGGTCTGTGTGCCAGAAGATTAACGCTGAAGTTGAACCATCCACTTTAAAAATCATCCAACTTGATCGAACCAGTGTTAAAGTCGTATGCGAATTAAGAAATGTGCTTATAAGATTATCGTCTAACCCCAAAGTTCATCAAGTTATTGATATTATTGTTGTGGATATCCCAGAAGTGTATGGTCTGTTTTTAAGAAGGGACTGGTTGGAGCAACTACACGGCTATTTCGCGACAGATTGGTCTCACCTATGGCTTCCAGAGAACAACAAGCCTAACAAGATCAAGGTAAATCGTGAACGCTACCTTAAGTTCACAGTCACAGATTTGAATGATCCTAACGAACCATTTACACCTTCTGCTGATTCACCTGGAGTACAAGGGATGGATACATTTTTTGGCAATTTCATGGTCGAGGCTTCAACTATCACCAATCTAGAACAACAGTCTGAGATTATAGCATACATGCAGCCAACATCTTCCACACAACAGTCTCATGCACCCGATAAAAATCAAATTTGGTCTCTTTATTTTGATGGGTCAAAGTCCAAAGAAGGAGCTGGTGCAGGTTGCGTCATTATTGATCCGGCAGGTAACAGAACATTGATTGCATGTAGGCTAGAATTTGAATGTACTAATAACACTGCAGAATATGAGGCTTTACTGCAAGGTCTCAAAAAAGATTTAGATATGAACATTCAAAACTTGACTGTCTTTGGCGATTTCGAAATCATAGTTAGACAGGTAATAGATTCCATCCACTGTCTGTCTCCGCATCTTAAAATCTACCAATCCGAGGTATGGAATTTAATGAATAAATTTTCTTCTTTCAATATAAATTATATTCCTATATTGAATAATTCTGAAGCAGATCTATTAGCTAACGTAGCTTCCAAACTCTTTCTTGCAGAAGGCTTGTCCCCAGATGCATTCTCCGTCGAGTTGTTGTTCAAGCCATCCATTCCAGACAACATCACAAACTGGAGAGTCTTCGATGATGATCAATAGATTATTGACTTCCTGCATATGGAAGAAACTTTTCAAGGCGCGGTGATCAACGAACGCACTCATGACCAAAATTTGCTTGATTTCACGGTAATACCACATCCGAGAACTCCTAAATATTCATCGGACATGGTAAATTTGATCCCCAAATCTATAGTTAGATTAGAGAAATTTTATGATCTTCAAGATAAATGCAAAAAGTCGGTCAACTGTAAAACCAATAGTTCCTCTTTATCATATGAAAAAGTGAACTTAGGAACTAATGACAATTAGTAGTGCATTAATTTAGGGGTAGGATGTTCTGAACAAGAAAAAGATGCATTTATTAAATTGTTCAAAGAATTTAAATATGTCTTTGCATGGATGTATGATGACCTTAAAACTTTCTACCCTAACATCATACAACACGTCATTCCTATGAAACCCCAAACCTCACCCTTTCAATAAAAATTGAGAAAAATGCACCCTAAGCTCGAACCGACCATAAAAAAAGAATTAAATAAACTCCTGAATGCTAAGATAATTTTCCCAATTAGGAACACTCAATGGGTTTCTAACCTTATCCCTGTCCCGAAGAAAACTGGGGAAATTCGACTTTGCGTCGATTTCCGAAACCTTAATAGAGCGTTTGATAAAGACAACTACCCTGTCCCACCCATGGAACAGATCCTTCAACAGGTATCTAGTTCCGAGAGGTTATCCTTATTGGATGGTTTCTCGGGGTACAACCAAGTCTTGATGTCTCCTCCAGACCAACTTAAAACTACCTTCCGCACTCCATGGGGAACCTACGCTTATCGAAAAATGCCCTTTGGATTGATTAATGTCGATGCCACTTTCCAGAGAGGAATGGACATTGCTTTCTAAGGCTTAATCAATCAGTCCATCGTAGTTTACTTAGATGATGTTACTGTATTCTCTAAAAACAAAACCGATCATCTAGCTCATTTAAGAGTCGTTCTACAGCGATGTCGTAAATATGGGATTTCCTTGAATCCTAAAAAATCCATCTTTGCAGTAGAACAGGGTAAACTCTTAGGATTTATTGTGTCAAGCAAAGGGATGATTATCGACCCTGAAAGGACTCAAGTCATCTCGAAACTTCCCCCTCCTACTTCCAAAAAGTCTATGCTGTCTTTTTTAGGCCAGATAAACTTCGTGAAGAGATTCGTCCCCAGTTTCTCCGAAATGGTCATGCCTTTACAAAATTTAATTAAGAAAGTTGCCCAATATCACTAAGGACCCTTAGAAAACCAAGCGTTTAATGCAATAAAAAAGGCCATAATAGATGCTCCTTCTCTCATGAGCCCCAACTTTTCCCAAGACTTCACGCTCTACACTTTTGCCTCTGACCTCTCCTACACCACCGTCCTAACTCAAAAGAGCTCCGAAAACGATGAAGTACCCATTGCCTTTATGAGCTCTGCTTTCAAAGGCATGGAACTTAATTACCCAGTGGTAGATCAACAAGCCTATGTTGTCTTCAAAGAAGTCAAGCACTTCCGGTCTTATCTTTTGAAATCCAGGACTAAGATTATTGTCCCTTATCCAGCCGTCAGGAACCTGTTAGTGCAGAAAGAACTAGGAGAAAAGAGGGCTAACTGGGTTACCTCCTTACAGGAGTACGACATAGAAATTACCCCAGCTCAAATAGTGAGAGGCCAAGGGTTATGCAATTTAGTTGTTGATTCAGCCAAAGGACAACAAGAAGAAAACGATAAGTCAAATCAAGGACATCACGATCAAAATGCAATCTGTTGTGCACAAAACTTTGTCAGTCCCTGGTATGACGATATAAAATTCTATCTTGAACATGGGTTAGCCCCCTGTCACCTGGACCCCACTAAAAGAAGAGAGTTGAGATTAAATTCTGCCTCCTTTCATTTGGTTAATGGTATACTGTTTTGTCAAAATTTTGATGGTGTACTGATGCGTTGTCTTGAGAAAGACGAAGCAGAAAAAGTCTTACTAGAGTTGCATGTAGGAGAAGTTGGTGGGCATTTTGGTGGTGACATCACTGCCCATAATGTTTTGAGATCCGGTTATTACTAGCCCATGCTTTTTAGAGACGCCCATGTCTTGTGTCGTAAGTGTATTATTTGTCAAAAAGCATCAGGGTGGTTACAGAAACTAGCCTTTCCTTTGCAGCCCATTTCAATAGACTCTCCTTTTCAGCAGTAGGGCCTAGATATCATAGGTCCAATCAATCCACCATCCTCACAACAACATAAGTTTATCATAAAAACCACATATTATTTCACCAGATGGTATGAAGCTGCCGCATTAAGAACTATGAATACCAGTCAGGTAATAGCTTTTATAAATTCAAATATTATCACTCGTTTTGGTATCCCTAACTGTTTAGTATTCGACAACACTTCTTATTTTTCCTCTCTTGAGATGAGCGAGTTCTCTTTAGAAAAAGGAATTAAATTGAAGTGTTCTACTAGCTATTACCCCCAGGGAAATGGATTGGTAGAGTCAACAAATAAGAATTTGATTAAAATCATCAAGAGAACGGTGGTTGAAAATCACAAAAACTGGCACAATGCATTGTTAAACGTGATTTGGGCTGATAGGGTAACACCAAAAACTGTTGTAGGTAACTCTCCCTTTTTTCTCGTTTATGGCAGAGAAGCAATTCTGCCACCACACATTCTTCTCCCTTCACTACAATTATCTCATAAAATAGAAGAAGAAGACTATCCCCCTTTGGAAAACCGAATTAATTCTTTAATGAAGCTAGAAGAGGTAAGAGCCCAAGCTAAACGTAAGTTAGATCAGCATCAACTAGTGGTTAAAAGATGGTTCGATTCTAATTTTTCTTCTGATAGGAACTTCAAAGTAGGTGACCTTGTCTTGAAGTGGGACAAACCACACGAGGGAAAGGGAGAGCACACGAAATTTAAAAAATTATGGCTTGGACCATTTTTAGTTGTTGAGAAGTTGGGTCCCAACACTTTCCGATTACAGAATCTAGAAGGGAAGCCTGACACCTATCCGGTGAATGACCAAGATCTGAAAAGATATTTCGCTTGATTACAACTCTTTGTGTATTATGTACATATTTTTATTTTCTTTTCTTTTCTTTTGCTATTTTGTCTTTGATTTCTCCTTTTCGCTTATCAGTTTTGTTTTGGAAACACATACCTGCAATTTTTGAACTATTCGGACAAGGTAAACAGAAAATTCCTTCACTGAAATGACTGCTGAAAAATTGTGTAAACATCAATTATATACTTTTAAAATTTACATCTGTGATTGGCAAAAGTTTGTTGTTTGAAAGAAGTTAATTGATTTCGATCTCTGAGTAAAGCATGTCATGATCATCTATTATCTTTTTACGTTGTCCCTATTCCTTAAGGGAATGAGTCAGAAGATGTCTCCCTGCCTTAGAAATTTGGTTCTGTAAATAAACCATCATCGGATATTAATAAAGGATAGTTCTAAAAAATTATGTTGAGGTCTGTAAAAAATATGTTAAAGTATCGTAATTTTCAGCGTCACCCCGCTCGACTATATATCTTTGAAAAACAAAATAAATCATCAAAATAGCTGTGGGAAGTGCTTGTAAACCCGCCGGGATGCTGAACAGGTCTACTGGCAGTGGGTAAATGCATGCATGACGGCAAGAAATCTTTGCCAGGGTACTGAACAGGCCTGCTGGCAGCGAAGCAATGTCAGGTATATGAAAATTCGTAAATATGAAACCTCTTGACCTTAAAATGTCATTTATTTTGATCTGGAATTTCTCGGTAGGATACAGATATCATATTGGGTTAAATGGAAAACCTGTCAAGGCTATGGACGACTGCTGGTAGCAGTGGCTCTGTCAACAGTATTAGGGTTTTATCTTTAATATCGTGGCTCACTTGTATTAAGACTGTTGTCAGTTTTCATCCTTTAAACACTATTGGAATATTTGGTTAATGATGATGTTTACACAATTTTCTGGTTGTTATTTTTGAGTCAGAATATTTCTCATTATCCTAATCTGAATTTGTTCTTTTGGTAGAGATAACTGCTTCTACCAGTGTGTCGCCATTGTTGGCAGCCAATTCGCATTTTTATACTGTCCTTATAAGATGCCTCCACTAGAGTTTCGCAAACTTTGATTTTCATCGCAACCTTCGAATAAAACGACACTATTGTTTTATATGCGTTTTCCCACTTGCCCTTGTTCTTGTTTTCACGACTGCAAGCGTGAAAACTTTGATTTCAAAGTCATATTAAAAACGTCACCGGATTGTTATGATCGCTCTTGTTTATATGCTCATTGTGTTTCCAATTTATTTATCGTTATACAATTGACAAGACTCCAAGATCCTTATTCATTTGGCTTTCTTTATTGGTTAAATATGACTTCGTTTTACAAGACTGTGATGATATTCTTTTGATCGAGTTTGTGATGCATTAGTGATTTGATTTATATGTTCTTTGATCGATTCCCTTGACACATTGGTTTCATGAGAAAACATTGGTGTTTTGATTAGACCCTTGGTATAAATCATTTCATACAACACACAGTTCATATAATCAAACCCTTGGTGTGATTTTGAATTATTGCTTTGGTTTTAAAACTATGACTATTGCTCGCGAAAATTTTTGGTCCACGTTTCATAGATTTTATTAATTGTTTAAATGGCATAGTTTTTCAATAATAGTTTGAATCGTTGTATGCGCTGGCGGTTGTACTATGGGATATTACTATTTTGGATGGGCTGAACTAGCTCCACCACCTTCGCACACTCTGTCATTAATGTTTTCCCCCTATCCCGATTCACCTTTGCTAGTTTTCGGGTGAGCCTGTGAGCTATCGACCCTGTGTATACTCTGTTCGAACCCTTACCCACTCACCCTGCTCATCGTGTTCTCCTGTCTATGGCACTGGTGGTGTGCATAGAGCGAAACGGTAACCAAGCTCTGTTACTATTCGATAATGCTCGAAAGGATTTAGAACATAGTGGTTGGCTCGTGTTTATACAGAGGTTTGAGGGTTTCAACCTTTCAGTTGCCCAACAATTCGCCCTCACCTTTGATGGGTGTAGGGATAAAGTCGATGACATACAGCTCGAGTTGAATGAAGAATTCATAAGCTCTTCTATAGGACTAGCAGCTACAGGCCAACGATGGTTTAAAAACTTCAAAGTTGATGAGGTACCGTTGCCATTACTATTCGTATCAAGAAAGGTTGTTTCCTCTGATAAAGGTATGCCTATTTCTACCCTCAAACCGAGGTGGCACGATCTTTTGGTAATCTTTAAACAATTTGTGACCTGTGAAGGTCGGTATGGATTGGTTTTTCTGTATCACCTCTGGTTATTGATGAATTTCATGGGCTATCCTTTGAACATGCCACATTTTTTCTTGCGTAGTATTTACAACATGGTTAAGAGATTCAAACGCAAGAAGGCTGATAGCAGCCTGTTTCACCACAGCTTAATTAAACTCATCATCATCCACCATTTGATCCTTCACCACGATAATTGGTAAGCCTTTCTGTCTAGAAATGGCTTTGCTAACCCAGAGTCTTCTCAAATCGATAAGGCTATGGTCAGTGAGACTTTGGTTGGACCAGCCGTGCCACTACATATTCTTCTACCCTCTGTCAAACCCTCAGTTTGCCCCGATTTGGACCTACCTGATGCCTTGGTTAACCCGTGTGCTAAGGATGAGACTGAGGCCTTCAAGAAGCCTGTGAGTAAGAAATTCAAGGGTAATCCTACTGTCAATAGTAAAGGAAATAAAAATGCTCGATTGATATCGAGACTTGCCCGAAACAAACCTAAACAGAACATCGACCAAAAGCCCATAGTGCTGAGCGAGGACTCGAACTCCGATATCGAGCGTTTCCTAGCTGAAGAGTACCCCTATGACTATGTATCTAATTTACCCCTGTGCCTCAAAAACAATCCTATTTACCCAGGAATCAAGTTGCACAATGAAACCCCTGGTGACTTAAACAAACCCTTGCCTATTATGTCAAAGCCCGAGCAGCCATCATGCATCCTATGTAATGTATGGCTAGAGCGTTATTACACCGACATTCCCTTATTGCAATCAAAGATCAAATCGTTAGAGGAGCAAGTTACAATGCTGTCAAAAGAAAAAGACAGGCTTCAGGCCAGTGAAAAGAAACAAAAAACCATCGGTTCGATTGTCTTCAGGAATGCCGAAGCGGCAACAGCCTTCATCAATTCCAAGTTATCATGACCAGGTATGTGTGTTGACATCGATTTTGCTTTGTGATTTTGTTTGAATTAAAATAACCGATTGGATTTGCTTTCAATTTAGCTCTGTTCATTTTGATACATTCAGAATGATTTTGTTATAGTTTGATCGTAAAAAACGATTTGTTGTGGATCCTGTAGATTCATTTTGCTATAATTAAACATAGTTATGCTTTGGTTATGTGATTTTGTTGTGCCTAGCTTAGTATAAGCCATTGATTGGTTGTTGATTATGTTTGGTTTGTTTTTTGAATCAATTATTTTCATCTGATTTAGGATAGTCGATTTGGTTCGATTTCGATTAGTTTCGTTTGTTCCTAATAGACTCAAACAACCCTGTTGTCTTCGATTTACCAGGAACGACTCTGTTTTGTATTGAATCAACATTATCGTTTGGGTTTTGATTACTTTCGACCTCTGCAAAAGATTTATTTGCTAAAAATCATGTGGTTGTGTTGATTGATATGATTTTGCATAACGATTTTGTCAACCCCAAACTGTTTTGTTTCGTTCCTGTCTGATTTGGTTTGTAAACGATTGCTACGTGCCATGATTAGCATGATCGTTGGTATATGTTTGATACAATTCTTTTTGAAAAACAATCCTGTTGATTTCGTTTGGATTCGACAATGATTTTGTTGATGGTTGAAGCGACATAAGCTATTGCGTGCATAATTTGTTTAACCGGTTGCAGTTTGCGTCGATTGGAATTGGTTCATGAAAATGATTTCATTACTGTCAAATTATCTAATGTGATAATAAATTGAACAGAGTGCATGTATCTCTGTTATCATTCGATTGACCACAATTTCATTTGCTCTCAAATTAGCATAACAATTTTGATTTGAATGATTCATTTGGTTTCCAATTAGCAATTAAATATTGGTTTAATAGTTTGAATATAATTCTTCAATATTTGAATTGGTTTTGAAACGATTCTATGCTAAAACTAGACCAGCTACAGAATCGCAAGATTCTGTAGCTAGTCTTAAAATTAGATTTTTGATAATTTTTTCAACAAAATATCCTCTAAACTTGTCTATTTTTGTCCTCTTTCAGGTGCATACAAACTACAATGATCAATTGGGCATGTTGTAGCAGTTTGGGAGATACTTTGGATATGGTTTTGTTTTAGGTTGTTAGTTTTAGTGAGACTTGGGAGATTATCTCCAGATTTTTGTAAACTGTTTTGATAATTCCCACAGGGATGTTTTACCCTGTGGGAGGTCTTTAAATACTTGTTATTTTTTAATGAGAAGCATCATCTTCACTGTGGAGAGAACCAGACTATGGATTTATGATTCAGACTAAGATGAAATTTGATGTCTTGTAACAACTTTCGCTTTCAATATATCAAACTTTTGTTTCAAGTTTTCTGCATATCAGTTTGCAATTTATTATTGACTACTTTAGCTATCATAATCTATTGCATGTTGATGTGACTTGATTTATATGTTTTCCATATATGATATCTCTTATTTAAAAATACAGCAATCATTTTATTTCAATTTAATGAATACAAGTTTATCTTTTTCATTAATTGAATTGTTTTGCACAAATTGTCG
This sequence comes from Picea sitchensis, assembly GCA_010110895.2. NCBI lineage: Eukaryota > Viridiplantae > Streptophyta > Pinopsida > Pinales > Pinaceae > Picea > Picea sitchensis. The sequence goes on along the minus strand of SNQJ01S0023327.1, from coordinate 33,047 downwards.
CACACAGATTTGCCTAATGGTTATGATTTGTAGATTATAAGATTGTTGTTATTTTTACGTCTTGTTTGTCCTGTCACTTATATTTGAAGAGAACAACTGCTTTCCATTTACGAGAAGCTCGTGGAGAATCTGGTGCGGGTTTCCTCCCACCAAACAACTAAATCAATTATTGCATACAGGACAAACCTGAAGCATTACTTCAAGTCAATTTGCTATTTGTTGTTTATTAGTTAGTTTATTTATGTTATTTAAGTAGTTTAGATAGATATATGTATAGTTAGGATTTATAGTTAGAGTTATTATTTTAGTTTCTTAGTTTAGATAATTTTTATTGAATCTCCTTCTCATAAAATTATAAAAATAAAAAAACAATAATTTCACTATCTTAGGACAGATTAAAAATGATTTTTGCAGGTTTTAATTTAAATCTGTAATTTGCAAACATTGTATATTTGTAATTAAAGCTGATTCTATTGATAATTAAACATTTACTTTTATAGAATTATAGTTGTATGATTTAGGTAATAGATTGTATATATGTAGTTTAGATTTGTTTATTAGTTTGTTTTAATCATTGTTTTTATTTAGATTAGTTTATTAGCGTAGTTTTCATTTGTTTTTCTAGGACTTAGATCAGCCAACAGAGCCACTAAACCCATCAGGGTGGGTTATCCCAAACGGCTTGGGTTGTTTAGACAACCCTGGACTGGATCCACTCTTCCAGTTGGTGAGCGTTCATTTCCACCTGTCAACAAATGGCGCTAGAAGGAGGGCCTGCAATTTATTAATGGCACGAGGCAGTCGTAAGACTCCTCCACCACCTAATCACTCACCTATAGTGACAATAATTCATTCAAATGACAACATCCCCCTTCAAACAACAACGACATCAAACGACGATCCACAGATCACAGTTGAGCCAGCAACCCCAAATCCTACAGGTGGTGACATACAAGAGATTGTCTACCAATATCTCATAAGAACTCATCGTTCCTTAGCCCATTTGAGGAAACCAAATCGACCTTTGGATCAACCTTTAGATTTATCTGATATCAGAGAGAAACTCGGAGGCACTAATATCACTGTGAACCCTGCAGATCCAATCCTCACTCCTGCTGCAGGAGGATATGGAATACCTCCCTCACCACCTCCTTCATCTCCTTCTTCTTCCGGAGGAGATTCTTCTGACGAAGGTAGTTCCCCTTCTCATCCTTCCACTCTGACTACACCAATGGAAAACCAGAACAACCCTGTCAGACCTTGGCTCGACCAGGATGCAGTAGTTGTACCTGGAGCACAACATCCCTTACCCAAACATTCGGAGAAGTGGCTTCCCAAGTTTGACCCTGATTCTAAACAGATCGCTAAGGATCACATTAAAAAGTTTATGTTATCCATTAGACTCTGCAATGTCGAGAATGAAGACGTATTTTGTAGGTTGTTCCCCTATACTTTTGAGGGAAATGCATCTACATGTTACTTTTCCCAACAACCCCATACCATCGTGTCTTGGGAAAAGTTCGAGTCATGCTTTTTGGAAAAGTTCAGAGATGGTAAGCCTTCGAAAGTCCTAGTCATGGACCTTTCTAGCTTAAGAATGAACACGAAAGCGAAAGTTAAAGACTTTAATCAAATATTCTTAACACTTAAAAACTGAATCCCTACAGATTCCATGCCTGCCTAGAATCTCGTAATAGCATACTATACTAAAGCCTTGCATCAAAGTATATCTATTTGGGTTAAATGATCTAAGAAAGCCACGTTGTTAGAAGCCTTCGAGGAGGCCAGCCAGATTGAAAAAGACATACTTAGTCTTAAAGACTCTACTAGCAACGAAACAGAAAATAGTTCATCTTCCAAAAAGAAGATCGAAATCCTCCCTAGAGCTACTCAAAGTAAAACACAACCTGAAAGCTCTGATTTAGAAAACTTAACTAAAGTCGTTCAAAAACTGTCGAATCAAGTTATATATTTAAAAAAGACGGTCGAAGAAGCTTTGTTGAGAAAAGGGTCTTACAAGCCCCCGTTCAGGAAGCCTTTTCCCACCAACTGACCTAATCCAACCACCGAGGGCCTTAATCTAGAAAGCCTGCAATACGCCCTTCAAACAATTCTAGAAGCCCAGGATAACTTGATGCCTCCTGAGATTCCTGAGGAGGTAGTTGAAAAAGAGACAGTTCAAGAAGAAGAGTCTTCTCCAAACATTTTTGGACACTTCTCGGATAGCATCCTTCAAGCTAACTTCGAGACAGTACATCCCTATAACACTAGGAGTAAGACAACAAACAAGCCTTCTTTCGAAAACACTACGACTTCGCCTCCAAAGCAATCTAAACCAGCTGAGACTAAACAAAGTCATGTGAACCCCAACTTAGATTATGATTTAGTTGAAGATCTTAAAAAGTTAAGGGCTAACATTTATGTCTATGAGTTATTGAAATTTTCATTTCTGCTACAAAAAATGTTACAGAATATCGTAGAGAATGGCAAAAATGGTAATTCAAACAATAGCAAGGTTGTCCAGAAAAAAGTTCCTCAGAAGACTTCCACTAAAAATAATCTTGATCCTCAAGACAAAGGAAGCCTTCATGTAAACAATGTAAATAATGTAGATAAAGTAGCTTTAGAATCTGCGAGTAAAAGGCCACAAACTACCACCCTTAGTACTCGCAAAAATGTACCTCCATTTTTGTTAACTTTCGAAATCTTTAATAGAAACGTGCACAATTGTATGGTAGACTCAGGAGCATCATCCAAAGTGATGCCATGGTCTGTGTGCCAGAATATTAATGATGAAGTTGAACCATCCACTTTAAAAATCATCCAACTTGATTGAACCAGTGTTAAAGTTGTAGGCGAATTAAGAAATCTGCTTATAAGATTATCGTCTAACCCCAAAGTTCATCAAGTTATTGATATTATTGTTGTGGATATCCCAGAAGTGTATGGTCTATTTTTAAGTAGGTATTGGTCGGAGAAACTACACGGCTATTTCGCGACAGATTGGTCTCACCTATGGCTTCCATAGAATGGTAAGCCTAACAAGATCAAGGTAAATCGTGAATGCTACCTTAAGTTCACGGTCACATATTTGAATGATCCTAACGAACCATTTACACCTTCTGCTGATTCACCTGAAGTACAAGGGATGGATACCTTTTTCGGAAATTTCATGGTCGAGGCTTCAACTATCACCAATCCAGAACAACAGTCTGAGATTGTAGCATACATGCAACCAACAACTTCCACACAACGGTCTCATGCACCCGATAAAAATCAAATTTGGTCTCTTTATTTTGATGGGTCAAAGTCCAAAGAAGGAGTTGGTGCAGGTTGCGTCATTATTGATCCGGAAGGTAACAGAACATTGATTGCATGTAGGCTAGAATTTGAATGTACTGATAACACTGCAGAATATGAGGCTTTACTGCAAGGTCTCAGAAAATCTTTAGATATGAACATTCAAAACTTGATTGTCTTTGGCGATTCTGAAATCGTAGTTAGACAAGTAAGAGATTCCATCCACTGTCTGTCTCCGCATCTTAAAAGCTACCAATCCGATGTATGGAATTTAATGAATAAATTTTCTGCTTTCAATATAAATTCTATTACTAGATTGAATAATTCTGAAGCAGATCTATTAGCTAACGTAGCTTCCAAACTCTTTCCTACAGAAGGCTTGTCCCCAGATGCATTCTTCGTCAAGCTATTGTTCAGGCCATCCATTCCCGACAACATCACAAACTGGAGAGTCTTCGATGACGATCAGCAAATTATTGACTTCCTGTATATGGAAGAAACTTTTCAAGGCGCGGTGATCGACGAACGCACTCACGACGACAATTTGCGTGATTTCACAGTAATACCACATCCGAGAACTCCTGAATCTTCATCGGACATGGTAAATTCGATCCCCAAATCTGTAGTTAGATTAGAGAAATTTTATGATCTTCAAGATAAATTCAAAAAGTCGGTCAACTATAAAACCAATAGTTCCTCTTTATCATATGAAAAAGTGAACTTAGGAACTAATGACAATCCACAGTGCATTAATTTAGGGGTAGGATGTTCTAAACAAGAAAAAGCTGCATTTATTAAATTGTTCAAATAATTTAAAGATGTATTTTCATGGATGTATGATGACCTTAAAACTTTTGACCCTAACATCATATAACACGTCATTCCTATGAAACCCCAAACCTCACCCTTTCAACAAAAATTGAGAAAAATGCACCCTAAGCTCGAACCGACCGTCAAAAAAGAATTAAATAAACTCCTGAATGCTAAGATAATTTTCCCAGTTAGGCACACTCAATGGGTTTCTAACCTTGTCCCTGTCTGGAAGAAAAGTGGGGAAATTCGACTTTGCATCCATTTTCGAAACCTTAATAGAGCGTCTGATAAAGACAACTACCTTGTCCCACCCATGGAACATATCCTTCAACAGGTATCTGGTTCCAAGAGGTTATCCTTATTGGATAGTTTCTTGGGGTACAACCAAGTCCTGATGTCTCCTCCAGACCAACTTAAAACTACCTTCCGCACTCCATGGGGCACCTACGCTTATCGAAAAATTCCCTTTGGATTGATTAATGTCGGTGCCACTTTCCAGAGAGCAATGGACATTCCTTTCTGAGGCTTAATCAATCATTCCATTGTAGTTTACTTAGATGATGTTACTATATTCTCTAAAAACAAAACCGATCATCTATCTCATTTAAGAGTCGTTCTACAACGATGTCGTAAATATGGCATTTCCTTGAATCCTAAAAAATCCATCTTTGTAGTAGAACAGGGTAAACTCTTAGGATTTATTGTGTCAAGCAAAGGGATGTGCAAGATACCAGATATATAAAATATGCAGAACAAAAATGAAATGCTAGAAATGACAGAATAACAGTAAAATATCCAGCATAATCTTCACAATACACAAAAATGATATACGAAATAGCAACAGAAATAACACTTTGAATC
>SNQJ01S0023327.1:0-15889 GCA_010110895.2 Picea sitchensis | reverse complement strand
AGGAAGATCCTTCTAGAAGCGGAAGCTTCTATTAGGTCTTCTTACATCCGCCTTATTCTATTTTATTGAAATGTCTTATTAATATTGACCTTTATTACATCCGAATACATTGATCTACCTATGTGCGGGTTAGGACCTTAACAGGATGATTATCGACCTCGAAAGGACTCAAGTCATCTCGAAATTTCCCCCTCCTACTTCCAAAAAGTCTATGCAGTCTTTCTTAGGCCAGATAAACTTCGTGAGGAGATTCGTCCCCAGTTTCTCCGAAATGGTCAGGCCTTTACAAAATTTAATTAAGAAAGATGCCCAATATCACTGGGGACCGTTAGAAAACCAAGCGTTTAATGCAATAAAAAAGGCCATAATAGATGCTCCTTCTCTCATGAGCCCCGACTTTTCCCAAGACTTCACGCTCTACACTTTTGCCTCTGACTGCTCCTACGCCGCCGTCCTAACTCAAAAGAATGCCGAAAACGATGAAGTACCCATTGCCTTTATGATCTCTTCTTTCGAAGGTGCGGAACTTAATTACCCAATGGCAGATCAGCAAGCCTACGATGTCTTCAAAGCAGTCAAGCACTTCCGGTCTTTTCTTTTGAAATCCGGGACTAAGATTATTGTCCCTTATCCAGCCGTCAGGAACCTGTTAGTGCAAAAAGAACTAGGAGAAAAGAGGGCTAACTGGGTTACCTCCTTACAGGAGTACGACATAGAAATTACCCTAGCTCAAATAGTGAGAGGCCAAGGGTTATGCAATCTAGTTGTTGATTCAGCCGAAGGACAGCAAGAAGAAAACGATAAGTCAAATCAAGGACAGCATGATCAAAATGCAATCTGCTGCGCACAAAACTCTCTCAGTCCCTGGTATGATGATATAAAATTCTGTCTTGAACATGGGTCAGCCCCCCGTCACCTGGACCCCACTAAAAGAAGAGCGTTGAGATTAAAGTCTACCTCCTTTCATTTGGTTAATGGTATTCCGTTTCGTCAAAATTTTGATGGCGTACTGATGCATTGTCTTGAGAAAGACGAAGAAGAAAAATTCTTACTAGAGTTGCATGCAGGAGAAGCTGGTGGGAATTTTGGTGGTGACACCATTGCCCATAAGGTTTTGAGATCCGATTATTACTGGACCATGCTTTTTAGAGACGCCCATGCCTTGTGTCGTAAGTGTATTATTTGTCAAAAAGCATCAGGGCGGTTATAGAAACCAACCTTTCCTTTGCAACCCGTTTCAGTAGACTCTCCTTTTCAGCAGTGGGGCCTGGATATCACAGGTCCAATCAATCCACCATCCTCACAACAACATAAGTTTATCATAACAGCCACAGATTATTTCACCAGATGGTCTGAAGATACCGCATTAAACACTGTGAATACTAGTCAGGTAATAGATTTTCTAAATTCAAATATTATCACTCGTTTTGGTATCCCTGACTATTTAGTATTCGACAACGCTTCTTATTTTTCCTCTCTTGAGATGAGCGAGTTCGCTTTAGAAAAATGAATTAAATTGAAGTATTATGCTAGTTGTTACCCCGAGGGCAATGGATTGGCAGAGTCAAAAAATAAGAATTTGATTAAAATCATCAAGAGAACGGTGGCTGAAAATCACAAAAACTGGCACAATGCATTGTTAAACGTGATTTGGGTTGATAGGGTAACACAAAAAACTGTTGTAGGTAACTCTCCCTTTTTTCTCGTTTATGGCAGAGAAGCAATTCTGCCACCACACATTCTTCTCCCTTCACTACAGTTATCTCAGAAAATACAAGAAGAATACTATCCCCCTTTGGAAAACCGAATTAACGTTTTAATGAAGCTAGAAAAGGTAAGAGCCCAAGCTAAACGTAAGTTAGATCAGCATCAACTAGTGGTTAAAAACTGGTTCGATTCCAATTCTGCTTCTAATAGGAACTTCGAAGTAGGTGACCTTGTCTTGAAGTGGGACAAACATCACAAGGGAAAGGGAGAGCACACGAAATTTCAAAACTTATGGCTTGGACCATTTTTAGTTGCTAAGAAGTTGGGTCCCAGCTCTTTCCGATTGTAGAATCTAGAAGGGCAGCCTGACACCTATCCGGTGAATGGCCAAGCTCTAAAAAGATATTTCACTTGATTACAACTCTTTGTATATTATGTACATATTTTTCTTTTGTTTTCTTTTCTTTTGTTGTTTTGGCTTTGATTTCTCCTTTTCGCTTATCAATTTTGTTTTGGAAACACATACCTGCAATTTTTGAACTATTCGGACAAGGTAAACAGAAAATTCCTTCACTGAAATTACTGCTGAAAAATTGTGTAAACATCAATTATATACTTTTAAAATTTACATCTGTGATTGGCAAAAGTTTGTTGTTTGAAAGAAGTTAACTGATTTCGATCTCTGAGTAAATCCTGACATGATCATCTATTATCTTTTTACGTTGTCCCTATTCCTTAAGAGAATGACTCAGAAGATGTCTCCCTACCTTAGAAAGTTGGTTCTATAAATAAACCATCGTCGGATCTTAATAAAGGACAGTTCTAAAAAAATTTGTTCAGGTCTGTAAAAAATATGTTAAAATATCGTAATTTTCAGCGTCACCCTGCTCGACTATATATCTTTCAAAAACAAAATAAATCATCAAAAGAGTTGTGGGAAGTGCTTGTAAACCCACCGAGATGTTGAACAGGTCTACTGGCAGTGGGTAAATGCATGCATGATGCCAAAACAACTTTGCCAGGGTACTGAACAGGCCTGCTGGCAGCGAAGCAATGTCGGGTATATGAAAATTCATAAATATGAAACCTCTTGACCTTAAAATGTCCATTATTCTGATCTGAAATTTCTTGGCAGGATACAGATATCAGAGTGGGTTAAATGGAAACCCTGTCGAGGCTATGGACGCCTGCTGGCAGAAGTGGCTCTGTCATTAATGTTTTCCCCCTATCCTAGTTCACCTTTGCTAGTTTTCGGGCGAGCCTGTGAGCTATCGACCCTATGTATACTTTGTTCGAACCCTTACCCACTCACCCTGCTCACCGTGTGCTCCTATCTATGGCACCGGTGGTGCTCATAGAGCCAAACGATAACCAAGCTCTGTTACTATTCGATAATGCTCGAAAGGATTTAGAAAATAGTGGTTGGCTCATGTTTATATAGAGGTTCAAGGGTTTCAACCTTTCGATTGCCCAACAATTCTCCCTCACCTTTGACAGGTGTAGGGCTAAAGTCAGTGACATACAGCTCGAGTTGAATGAAGAATTCATAAGCTCTGCTACAGGACTGAAAACTAGAGGCCAACGATGGTTTAAGAACATCAAAGTTGATGAGGTACAGTGGCCATTACTATTCATATCAAGAAAGGTTGTTTCCTATGATAAAGGTATGCCTATTTCTACCCTCAAACCGAGGTGGCATGATCTTTTGGTAATCGTTAAACAATTTGTGACCTGTGAAGGTCGGTATGGCTTGGTTTTTCTCTATCACCTCCGGTTATTGATGAATTTCATGGGATATCCTTTGAACATGCCACATTACTTCTTGCGTAGTATTTACAAGATGGCTAAGAGATTCAAACGCGAGAAGGCTGATAGCATCCTGTTTCACCATGGCTTAATTAAACTCAACATCGTCCACCATTTGATCCTTCACCATGATAATTGGCAAGCCTTTCTGTCTAGAAATGGCTTTGCTAAACCAGAGTCTGCTCAAATCGATAAGGCTGTGGTCAGTGAGACTTTGGCTGGACCATCCGTGCCACTGCTTATTCTTCTACCCCCTTTCAAACCCTCAGTTTGCCCCGATTTGGACCTACCTGATGCCTTGGTTAACTCGTGTGCTAAGGATGAGACAGAGGCCATCAAGAAGCCTGTGAGTAAGAAAGTCAAGGGTAATCCTACTGTCAACTGTAAAGGAAAGAAAAATGATCGATTGATATCGAGACTTGCCTGGAACAAACCTAAACAGAACATCGACCAAAATCCCATAGTGTTGAGCGAGGACTCGGACTCCGATATCGAGCGTTTCCTAGCTGAAGAGTACCCCTATTCCCGTGGCCTGTGCTCTAAATAACCCTATGACTATGTATATAATTTACCCCCATGCCTAAAAAACAATCCTAATTACCTGGGAATCAAGTTGCACAATGAAACCCCTGGTGACTTAAACAAACCCTCGCTATGTGTTGACATCAAGTTCCAAGTTATCATGACCAGGTATGTGTGTTGACATCGATTTTTCTTTGTGAGTTTGTTTGAATTAAAATAACCGATTGGATTTGCTTTCAATTTAGCTCTATTCGTTTTGATACATTCAGAATGATTCTGTTATAGTTTGATCGTCAAAAACGATTTGTTGTGGATCCTGTAGATAAATTTTGCTATAATTAAACATAGCTATGCTTTGGTTATGTGATTTTTTCGTGCCTAGCTTAGTATAAACCATTGATTGGTTGTTGATTCTGTTTGGTTTGTTTTATGAATCAATTATGTTCATCTTATTTAGGATAGTCGATTTGGTTCGATTTCGATTAGTTTTGTTTATTCCTAATAGACTCAAACAACCCTGTTGACTTCGATTTACAAGGAACGACTCTGTTTTGTATTGAATCAACATTCGCGTTTGGGTTTTGATTACTTTCGACCTGTGCAAAAGATTTATTTGCTAAAAATTGTGTGGCTGTGTTGATTGATATGATTTTGCATAACGATTTTGTCAACCCCAAACTATTTTGTTTCGTTCCTGTCTGATTTGGTTTGTAAACGATTGTTACGTGCCATGATTAGCATGATTGTTGGTATATGTTTGATACAATTCTTTTTGAAAAACGATCATGTTGATTTTGTTTGGATTCGACAATGATTTTTTTGATGGCTGAAGCGACATAAGCTATTGCGTGCATAATTTGTTTAACCGGTTGCATTTTGCGTCGATTGGAATTGGTTCATGAAAATGATTTCATTACTTTCAAGTTATCTAATGCAATAACAAATTGAACAGAGTGCATGTATCTATGTTATCATTCGATTGACCACAATTTCGTTTTCTCTCAAATTAGCATAAAAGTTTTGATTTAAATGATTCGTTTGGTTTCCAATTAGCAATTAAATATTGGTTTAATAGTTTGAATATAATTCTTCAAGATTTGAATTTGTTTTGAAACGATTCTATGCTAAAATTAGACTAGCTACAGAATCGCAAGATTCTGTAGCTAGTCTTAAAATTAGATTTTTGATAATTTTTTCAACAAAATATCCTCTAAACTTGTCTATTTTTGTCCTCTTTCAGGTGCATACGAATTACAATGATCAATTGGGCATGTTGTAGCAGATTGGGAGATACTTTGGATATGGCTTTGTTTTAGGTTGTTAGTTTTAGTGAGACTTGGGAGATTATCTCCAGATTTTTGTAAACTATTTTGATAATTCCCACAGGGATGTTTTACCCCGTGGGAGGTCTTTAAATACTTGTTATTTTTTAATGAGAAGCATCATCTTCACTGTGGAGAGAACCATACTATGGATTTATGATTCAGACTGAGATGAAAGTTGATGTCTTGTAACAACTTTTGCTTTCAATATATCAAACTTTTGTTTCAAGTTTTCTGCATATCAGTTTGCAATTTATTATTGACTACTTTAGCTATCATAATCTATTGCATGTTGATGTGACTTGATTTATATGTTGTCCATATCTGATATCTTTTATTTAAAAATACAGCAATCATTTTATTTCAATTTAATGAATACAGTTTTATCTTTTTCATTAATTGAAGGGCTTGATGTTGTACGACAGTCGACACTATTGGATGACACAGAGATCACTTCCTTGGTGGAGCCATCCAATAGTGTAGGGTTGTGGGTGCAACGTTTTTGATAGGGCCAACCCCTTAGAAACCTCTGCTGATATGGTGTTCTTCTGGCTACCTCTATCAATGATGAAGTGCATTAGGTTTCCTTTTACCCACATATTTGAATGGAAGAGGCACTCTCCCTCTTCTGGCTTGTCTGGTTCACCAGGCTAGAGCTTGGTGGTAGAAACAATGGCACTGGGTTCCGCGTCAATGAACTGTCTTCCCCTTTCTGGTTCTAAATCAAAGTCATAACCAACATCTGATTCAAAGGCTTTGACTTTGGCCACCAATGACTTCTTTGAGCGATAGTCAGCAACGTTATGCCAAGGGATCTTATGGAAGTCACACCACTTCCCAGTATATTTATTTCTCTTTCCAGTGTCTTTTTTTTCTTGCGGATTAGACTATTTTTCCTGATACTTTCCATAATTTCTCTGTCCTTTGTTCAGTGGGTTGGGGCCTCCCTTTCCAGTATTTTTCTGTGAGGGGTTCCCAAGCCTAAATTGTCACGTCTTTTCTTTGAGCTTCTGCTGAATTTTTATGGCATATCAGTAGGCCATGACCAAGGATGAGATGTCCAAAAATTCCATTTCGGTCTGTATGTATCTATGAAGATCACCGTGATACTTGATCACCCGATGTCACTCCGAATATTTGATACCCATCTTGGTGCGCAAGGTATGGAAGATATTTGTGAAATCTACCACATCTTGGTCTCTTTCTTTCCATAGTGTGGTCCATTTGGTATACACGTCATCATAACTTCTGATAGGGTAGTATTGTTCTTTAATAACATACCTAAAGTATTCCCAAGTGGCTGTGACTATAAATAATGAGGGTTCCTCTATTTCCTTTTTATCACATAAATATTCTCACCAATCTTTGACATGGGGAATGGCTTTGAGGAGCACAAAAGTAATATTTTCTCTATTCAAAAAGTTATGGACAGAAAAATACCCTTCTAGTAGATTCAACCACTTGTCTACAACATCTACATCTATATGACCTTCAAATATAGGAATATCAAAGTTTATTTGTACCTTGAAGGGGGTGATGCCTCTGCTCGAAGAATATGTGTCACCTGTTGGTAGCCGCCGAAGGATTTGTGTGAAACTATCCATCATCTTGTTCCTCTGTTGCGTGAGGGCTTCCTCAAGCAACATTTTAAAATGATATCCTGTCCCATCATATTTCTTTTCTCCTTCCATGAGAGGTCACTTGGGCATGCGAGAGATTTTTTCCTCAAGAGAAACAAGTTCGAGACCCAACTCTTTGTACTCCGACCTCATTGGGGACATGCATTAAGACAAAAAGGAGAAAACCGCTTTGATATTACTGATCCAGATTTTATTAGAAGAACAAAATGAATACAGATTATTAAAAGTTGCTTAACACAAAATAATAGAGATAGAGTAAAATTGGTTTTCTATTCAATAAGGAAATAAGATGAAACTGTAAAATGCAGTGGAAAACAAGATTGTTGGAATGGTGGTGGCTTATCTTTGAGAAGAGATGTGACAGATGCGCTCATTCAAAAGAAGATGATTACAATGAGGCTCTGAAGGNACCCTAGACATCCAACAACCTAACCCTGGAATATGAAGCGCCAAAACTCATGTGGGCCACGTTTGGGTAAGTTAGTACATCAACTTCCTAGGGTCATAACTTTTGCATACGATATCTATTTTAGGAGCATGATATCTTGTTGGAAAGGTATCGTTGATGATATGAATTTAATGGGATCAATCAGAGCCTTTACCTATCATTAAGAACCGTGATCCCAAAAAACCTTCATTAGGGCCTCAAAATGGCCACAGAAGTTAAAAAATGCTAAAAATAGTAAATTACCAAAATTGCCAGAAAATTGTTTTGAGCTAGTTGGAAAAGATGGGTAGCCACCAATATCCACCTAGATCATATCTGGAGAAAATTTTGTGTTGTGGCATCAAATACTGAGGCGTATCGAAGAGAAGGGTCTTCGACTACTACATAGTAAAGACATGGTTGAAGGTATGTCTAACTTCTCTCTGGATTTTGATTTCTGTGAACATTGTGTATATGGGAAGAAGAATCAAGTAAGATTACCCTCTGGTGCAATGAGGGAAAAAGGAATTTACAACTAGTTCATAGTGATGTTTTTGGACCTGTGTCGGTCCCATCATTGGGAATATCTATGTACTATGTCTCATTTATAGATGACTTCTCGAGGAATACTTGGACATATTTCCTCATGAATAAATATGAAGTCTTTGACAGGTTTAAAGAGTTTAAGGATATTGTTGAGAATCAAATAGAGAAAATAATTAAGGTGATGAGGATAGATAATGGAAAAGATTTTTACAAGAATGAATTTGAATAATTCTATAAGAAGTGCAGTATAGAAAGGTAGAAGACTACTCCATATACACCTCAATGGAATGAAGTTGTAGAAAGGATGAACATGCCACTGATGGAAAAATCAAGGTGCATGCTCAGTGGTGCCGAGTTAGGTCAGTAATTATAGGGAGAGGAAGTGGGTACCGCATGTTAATTGGTCAACAGATCACCCTCATCAACGTTGGATGTAAGGACTCCACAAGAGGTATGGACTGGTAAGAAACCTTCTCTCACAAATCTCAAGGTATTTGGTTGTGATGCATATGTTCATGTTACAAAGGAAAACATGAGTAAGCTAGATAAGAAGGTTGAAAAGTGTGTCTTTATTGGATATAAATATGGCCTCAAAGGTTATAATATTTGGAACCCATAAACTAAGAAGGTAGTGTATAGTTGAGATGTGTTATTTAGAGAAATGAAGGATGTTATTAAACATGAATTCCTACGAAGTAAGGAAGAACAAGAGAAAATAGAGTTTGATTTAAAGGATGATGAATCAGACTCTACATAAGAACAAGAATCATAAGAACAAGATCATCATACTCAAATATTGAGGAGATCAGTTCGAGAAAGAAGGCTACCAAAAAGGTATACTCCATCTGATTTTTGTTCAAATTTATCTTTGTCTATCACTGATGATGATCCTAAAACTATTAAGGATGCAGTGGATTCAGAGGATGGAAATCTCTATAAAAGGGCCATGGATGAAGAAATGGAAGCCTTGGATAAGAATGATGCTTGGGATCTAGTGGAGTTGTCGTCTAGAAGAAATCCCATTGGATAAATACAAAGTTCGGTTAGTAGCAAAGGGTTATTCCCAGGTTGAGGGAATTGATTTTGGTGATATTTTTTCTCATGTTGCCAAGTTAACCTCTATAATATTTATGTTATCTGTTGTTGTTGTATTTGATTTTGAAATAGAACAGATGGATGTTGATGCAAACCCCCACCTCAGTATGGTTATTTGGATGCCTATCCCCAAAATCCTACCTATACTAAAAAACTTCTTTTGGCACCTCCTGTGGAGGAAAACTTAGTGAGTTTTTTAGAAAAAATTTAGGTGTGGTTGTTTGAGATATTGGTGGTGTGAGCCAATCTCATTGAAATTAAATGGGAGTTGAGAGTTTCATCAAGAAAAGGGTGGGGTGTTTCGGAATCCCTTTGGAGGAAACTTACTTTAACCTCCACGTTTTGAGATGAAACTGAGTGAGTAATGACTTTGTGTGTGAATCAAGTGCAAGTGTGCCAATATTTTTAATAATTTAGGTGTCACCTTCCTGTATGTGGACTTCTCTTGGTCCTTACAAGTCTTTATTACCTAATTAACTAAATTTCATTAGTACAACCTTGCAAAATTTTAAAGTCCCTAGGAAAATACCATGTGGACATGTCGGTCCTTAATATTCCTTTAACTCCCTAATGTGATTTAATCTAAGAATGTAAATTTCAACACTATCCTATCTTTGTAGCATGTGGGCATGTATGGGCCCATTACAATCTTTAAGATGTGTTTGAAAAAATAAACTTAGAGGAGTCCCGAAGGTGCTATTGTCCTCTCCTAAAGATTTTGTCTTTTTTAAGGGAGATGAAATTTGGGGCGCAAGAGAAGAGCATACTCAACAATTGGTATCCAATTTATGGTCCCAATTCAAGTTTTATATGTGATGTAGAATGATTCCAACTTAAACTTTAATCAAAGCAAGCCATCCATGTAGCAAGATGAAAGAAAAAGAGGAAAAATAATGATTTTTAACCCCCTAAGTGCCTACATTTTGACTATTCCCTTTAAATGGAGAAGGAATGTAAGTGTGGTGCAGATTAAAATATGCATGGAATCAACTTTAAGAAGGCTATGGACCTTCCACAGATCAAAAAAATCTTACAATGTTTGTTTTTCTACATAGGTGCACAGGCCTCAGAATAGATAGAGGCGCTCTAAGTGCCAATGCACGAACTGAAAGCGATTTATGGGAGCAGCTGCACAGAAGGCACTAAGCAATATAGTGGTTTTGGAACACATGCGCTGAAGATGAACCTATAATTTAAAACATGCACACACTGTCTGTTACACGGCTATGAAGAAAATTTCAGATGAAATTCTCTTTGCTCATCTTTGAACTTGGCTTTTTGCAGATCGGCTTGGTCTGGTTATGATCCCTGCAAGTTAAAGAAACAAAAAGAAAAACTAAAATAACCCAAATGGGGTAGGAAATTGATACCTTTCCCCAGTGGAGTTGTCAATCTGTTGCACCTCTTTTGTCACCTAAATGAGAAAAATAATGGTGCTTACAAGCCCAGTTGGGTCAGCTAGGAAAGACAACAGTAAAGGAAAGGGTTAGAAGGATAAATCATAAAATATAAGCAAATAATTAAACTAAGAATGATAAAAACAATTAAACTATAGTACATAAGTACATAAAAACAAGAAACAAACAAGACGCATGCCACCAATGGAAAGGATTGTATTAGTGGAAAGAAAGCACCAAAGAGAAAGGGATACTTTGGGTCCCCTCTTCCTCCAAGGGAGGGCTCTTGGACCCTCAAATATTGAGCTCTTCTTACAAATGAGGAACTAGAATGAAATGGTGAAGAGAATCCAAAGAACATTCAATCTAGACATGATATGAATGGCTAAGTGCAATGGTGCTAGCATACTCTTGATGAGGAAAGAGGATCCTCCAAGAGAATATCAACAACATAAAAATACAAATGAATTCCTTTCAAATGTAGTGCACTCATGGCCTCCTTTTATAGCATAACTTTGAGGCATTATTCAACCAGCTTTTAGTGTGAACAAGGGGCTATTTTAGGGCACCCTTAGGTCTTTGACCAGCCATCCAACCAGATTCAGTCGAGATTTGGATGTCAAATCGACTTGGAAGTTGAACCAGAAGTGGGTGGGAGGCCAACCAATATCATAAATGCGTCATTTTGAGGGATGCGCGGTTTTTTGCGTCCACTGTCACGCATCATGAACATGTGCACTTTTTACTGCACTTTTGAATGGCGCATGTGTGCGCGCTCCCTGTGTAGTTTTAACGCATGCTGATTTTATTGTTGATTCTATAGTTTTGGGCCTTTTGGAAATGCATTTTTGGTCCATGGGTGAACTAATAGTTGTTTGGAGATGCTGGATTCCTGTAACCATTTGCGAACGAAATTTCAGTGATAACAGGCATGTACAAGGTCCATTACCTGGTATACATCATTGATCATCATGGAGTACATGTGGATCCAGCCAAGTTCGAAGTCATCTATGACTGGCCAGCCCCAACCACATTCACTGAGCTTTAGAGCTTCTTGGGCCTTGCCAATTTCTACCGCAGTTTCATGTTGGGATTCTCCCATATTGCATGGACCCTCAACCAAATAACCAAGGGTGGTGGTAAGGAGAAATTTGTGTGGGGTCGGTCCCAACAACAAGAATTTGATGATTTGAAGTGACGCTTGTGCTCAGCCCCAGTACTTTAACTACCAGACCTGCAGTATCCCTTTGAGATCGAGATCACAGATGCTTCAGACTATGTTGTGGGTGATGTTCTCACTTAGCATGACCACCCTATGTCCTATCATAGTGAGATACTCTCAGATGTTGTCCATAAGTAACCTACTTACGACAAAAAAATGTACTCCATTATGCAAGGTTGCCGCCAGTGGAGACATTCATCCACACTGATCATAAGTCACTGCAGTTCATGTTGACGCAAGGAAAATTGTAGAATGAACGCCATAAAAAGTGGTCCACATACTTGCAACAATTCCACCTCAACATGAAGCACCAACCGCATCAGTGATTTCCTCAGCAGACCTCTAGTTGCGGTACTCACCACGGTGATAGACTCTTATGGCCATGAGACCTCTGGATGGCCCCAACTCTATGAGATAGACCTGGACTTTTCCACCACCTACCAAATGTTGGGTGAAAACATAATTGTTGATAATTTCAATATTCAGGAGGGGTTGTTGTGTCATCTGGGCCATATCTGTGTTCCATCAAGTGAGGGAGAGAAGATGATATGGGAATTACACTATAGTCAGGTGGCAGGACACTTTGGCATAAAAAAATATAGTGGCGATGCTATAGAAACATTTCTACTGGCCGCAACTTCGACAGGACATCAGGAAATATATCAAGTCTTGCACTGCCTGCGCTATTTCGAAACCAACCACTAAGAAACAGGGCCTGTACACCCCTCTCCCTACTCCTGAAAGGACATGGGAATCCATCTCAATGGACTACATGTTGGGCCTCCCATCCTCAAAGAATGGAAATGACTGTGTTTTTGTGGTTTTTGATCACTTTTCTAATATGGCGATTCTATTTTCCTGCAAGAAGAGAATCACAACAGAGGCCACTGTCAAGCTCTTCTTTGAACGAGTCTGGTTACATTTTGAAATCCCACAAACCATTGTCTCAGATTGGGACAGTTGATTTCTTATCACATTCTAGTCGAGCCTATGGTCAATGCAATACACCAAGATCACCAAATCCACGACCTTCCACCTCGAGACAAATCTCCAAACTGAGGTCGTAAATCAAATGATTGTGCATATCCTTCGCATGTATAATTCCAATCACCCTCGCACATGGGATGAGAGCCTTCCCTATGTCCAACATAGCCAAACTGAGCCATGCATAGCTCAACTAGCCATAGCCCCTTTCAGGTGGGGTTGGGATTCCAACCATTAGGTCCCATAGATGTTTCACTTCCCATGCGGTCACCTTGAACAACTCATCTCCTACTCCAAATGAAGCTGAAAAAGCCACCTGATTCATTAAGCGGATCCACCACATCCACCAACAGGTTCATGATATCCTACAAAAGTGCAATGATAAGTAGAAGTAGCACGATGACCAACATCGGGTGCCACATAAGTTTCAAGTGGGCGATAGAGTTTGGTTTCACTTGCAGAAAGAACATCTTACAGGACTGTTGGAAAACGTTTAACAGGTAACATATGCTTGTCATTGATGGCAAGATCAGCAATGAAGATGGCATGGATACAGAAAGAATGTACAAAGGATTGTTGGCATGTTGTACAGGCAGTGTAGACTTGTCATTGATGGAAAGTACAGTAGTGATGATGGTTGAAGTATAACAGTGAAGATGGCAGGATCAGAGTGTGCATGTGAAGACTCTGCAGAGGCGCAGAAGTCCAAGAATCCCTTGGGGATTCGAAAGTGAAAGCTTAGGAGGAACATCATCGAGGAGAACACACATAGCAAAGCTCAAGATACAGGAGTGTGTAGAGGAGAAGGAAGACAGAGATCCAGTGACTTTGCAGAGGAGAAGGAAGATAGAGATCCAATGACCGTTGGATCCCATTCAAAAAAGGTCGACAGCCGTCAGATCTGCAAAAGCTGTGATGGAGATAAGACATCGGGAGATCGGAGTTCTCAAGGTTGTGAGAACCGGGACATTGAAAGTCTCAATATCCCGACATAATCGGGACCGTCCATTTGGAAGGACACGTGGCAGCGATCAGGCGCCACTGGGAGAAGCTTGACAGGAGACTTCATTGGAGAATCGGGAATCGGAGTTTCATAAGTCCCGTGAACAATTACAACAGAAACCCCGAAATTGCGATGAAATAAATCGCGACTGAATCTGAACCGTCTGATCAACATGTGATCTAGACCGTCGATCCAACTCATGACAACAGACCACGTCAGCTAGGGACACGTGGCACAACCAGGTAATGACAGGTGTCAGGCAGATTCAACACTTCAGGCACATGTAAGTCACGAATCAGAGTAACACGTGTCAAACCATGTGTGACGTCAGCAGAGTATCGGGGATCGGGACTTTGAAATGACAAAGTCACTCGACATCGGGAATTTCGATTTCGCGATATGCGATATCGCGATGCAATCTGAGTCGTCAGATTAAGGTTAAATCTGAACAGTTCATTCTAGTCAATGGAGAGGCATCGGGGATCGGGACTTTGAAATGACAAAGTCACTTGACATCAGGAATGTCGATTTCGCGATTTCGCGATTTAATCGCAACCGCTGAATAAAGATCGCATCTGGACCGTTGATTCAAGTCTGTATTGGAGTTTCGGGGATCACGAATTCATGAGGCAAAGAACACAATGCAACGAGAATCCCAATTTCGTGATATGCGAAATCGCGAGTGAATCTGGACCGTCAGAACCAGAAATGATCAGGACCGTAGATGTAACTCCATGTCGGAGTTTTAGGGATCGCGAATTCAAAAGGCAAAGAACACAATGAAACGTAAATTCTGATTTTGCGATATGCGATATCGCGAATTAATAGTAGTCGTTGAATCAAGGTCATACCTAGACCGTTGATCATAGCCCGTGTCGGAGTTTCGCGGATCGCGAATTCAAAATTCAAAGAACACAATGCAACGAAAACCCCGATTTCGCGATATGCGAAATCCCGATTCAATCACAGCCGTTAAAAGGAGATCAGATTCTGGACCGTTGCTTCCAGTTCGTATCAGAGTTTTGGGGATCGCGACTTGGAGAGGAAAAGAAACCAATGCGCCAAGAATGTTGAAATCGCGATGAGTGAAATCCCGATTGGATCTGAATCGTTGGATCAAGTATTGATCGGAGGGTTATTGTTCTCTCTCACAGTTAACTACTGAGTTTGGATTCTGTTAGCAAAATAGACTCATGATTGCAAATCAGTTAGCATTTTTGTTGACCTTTCAGTTGCTTGGACATGTGTCTTCCTTTTTGCCTAAGGAAATGGGAAGTGGAACCGCCATGGGGGTGTGAATAAAAGAAAATGAGACAGAATTTGAAAGGGGTTGTTCCGGAGGAAAAAGAGCTTGTAACTGAAACATAAAGCATGAGCTCAACTGCTACAGAGAAGAAGAAGAGTCTCAACTGACAGAGAGGCTGAGGAATCTCAGCATAACACCGAGTAATGTTGAACGCGTGGGAAAAACTATGAGAGAAGCTGAAGAGTTACCATGATGATCAGGTAGAGCACTCGAGAGGTGGAGGATATCGTCGTGGTGTGAGCATGCAGAGGCTGGCGCACATTGCATGCACGAGGGGCATAGAAGATATATATACACGGTACAGAGAAGAGATGGGTTGTTGTTGCTGAGGGAGTCGGCGTTGTCCCTATGGAGGAGAACTTCAGGGGTGTAAAAGGATACAGAGCGCAGGAGCAGAAAATGCACAGTAGAGGAATGTTGCATTGAAAGGATATGGTGCAGAGAGAATAACATGGAGAAGAACAGAAAGTGCAAAGGGTGTGCAGAAGACACCGATGCAGATAGGGCAGAGCAGTGTAACAGAACAACGACAAGATTGGTAAGCCATTGAATAACTTTATTTCGTTGTAATGAGGTTTAGTATCAAAGATTTATATTCAAGGGTGGTTGGGAGGTTCTCGGGAGGACTATTGTCCTCAGAAGTTCAAGTAGGTGCTTGAACACAGGGAGTTGTATCTTCCATCTGGTAGTAGCCAGAAAAACCAGGGTGGCAGGGTGGTGCAAGGGAGAACTCTTGTTCTCTATTTTGCAGGTTAGTGCCTATATGATTGGAAGTTGGTGCTTCCATCCAGTTGGTGTTGGAAACACTCAGGGAGTTGGTGCTTCCTTCTAGTGGGTGCTAGAGAAACCAGGGAGTTGATGCTTCCTTCTAGTTGGTGCTAGAGAAACTAGGGAGTTGGTGCTTCCTTCTAG
>SNQJ01S0023326.1:80121-104198 GCA_010110895.2 Picea sitchensis | reverse complement strand
TAATAAAATGAAAATGTTGATAAACCTTCGTCGTTGGTTGTGCAATAAGACTCTCAATTTTATATCCAATAGTAATGCAGATAAACAATATTAATTTTATTATTATGTTAAACTTTGGAAAATTAAAGAAAAATAAAATTCAAACTAAAGTAATGCATGGTCAACAATAAATTGATCGCTATAGTACCAGGCCTTCGGCAGGGACTAATAGTATATAGATTAAGTAGCGACGAATCTCAATATTTGTTTTTCATCTTTTCCTTTACCCACACATGTTTCTTTCTCATCATTGAGAAATGAAATCTTTTTGGAAGACTATTGAAAACTTTAACTCTAAATATATACTAGCGAAATCATACTATGTCTTCCTTTCATTCGAATATTAATAGTTTATTTCTCCAACCTCCTCACAATTTTATTTACATGTTATTGTATAGTTTTGATTTTAATGGGTGCGATTATACTAGTGTTAATGCACTAGATTCAAAATAATGATAATACTAAAAATATTGTGGTGATCACCCATAATTTAGTGTGAGACTCACGATTTAGCTTAGGTGTGAATTGCATTTATTAATTCATATGATACACATATATACACATTTGGATAACCTTTGGATTCATCGTCCAAAGTCTCTTGGAATCCTAATGGCTCTTTGTAGATACTTGATGGTTCACATTTCGTCTCGTCGGTAACCCTAACGGATTACGTTTCCAACATTCCCCCTCTTAATCCAAAGGGGTATATGTGAGTCCAAGGTGAGAGATAATATTTGGAAGTGGGTAGATGAAGTATGGAAGTGTGCAACTATTGATGGTTGAATGTGCTCTCTGAATTTGGTGGTTTTAGGATGACCACAAATCGAATGATGATGGTGATTTCAGGAAGACCACAAACCAATATGGTGTTTTAAGGATGACCAAAAAATCCAGAATCTTTCTTTATGCTCAATGGTTACTAGAACATTTGCTAAGTTAGTTAGAAGCTGGAAGTTGGTGTCTTCTGCTAATTGGAAGTGTTATTGATGTTTGTTTAAACATGACCATAAAATGTGATGTAGAAGAAGATGAAAGTATTATACCAATTTGAGGTTTAAGGGAAACCAAAAAATGTTTTCTAGCATTAGTTGAAAGTATTCTACTAAGTGTGGTTCTTTTGGGTGACCACAAACCAAATCATGCTTGCTTGTTATTGCTCCATTGATAGGACTTTGAAACTTGAATCTTGACTATCAATCGTTGATGTTGTTCCCCCATGTTAGGTACAAGGTGAGAATATAGAAACCTTTTCACTGCAAGATGTGTCAATACCCTAGAGCAAATTCGTTGGTATGACTGACATATCTTCTTAACTATTGATGACCATTTCAAAGAATGAATCCACCCATAGTGTTTCTTTACTCTTGTTGATTTCTTGTTGTTAAAACATCTATTTGAAGGATGATTCTTCTTTCCAAAATGCTCACAAGGATGAAGATTGAAGTAATGATCTTCAATGTGGCCAACTTGTTGATAATGTTCGCATTTCTAAATCTTCTATTGAACTGAAGCAAGTGAATATGAATTGTCTTGGAGTATTCCAACACTCTGAAACTAGATTGGTTTCGTGTAATCCAGATTATGAAAGGTGAGATATTTTTCATATCCTATATCTGTTCTATGCTTTTTTTTCCTTATTTCTTTCGAAGGTTTGATGATCCTCGTAGAAACAAGAAGTTGATATGTACTTGAATCTGTAGTTGGCTCAATTAGTGGCTCTAGAACAGGTTGATGGTCTAAATCAACAACATTTTCTACATCATCTTTGAAAATAGGGTATCGAACAAGGAGTAGTTAATAATGTTGTTGAGGATTCTTTAGCTCAAGTGTTGATCTGAAACCTGGGTGACACTGATACCAATATTGTTTTGGTTCTATGCCACTTAATAAAGGTCATATTTAAGATTTGAATCTATTGAAATTGACTGCATTAAAGGTGAAAAGATGTATTTATGAAGGCTTGAGTCCAAATTGAATATAACTTCGTGAATGTGTTGTTAGTCCCAAGATCCATTACTTAATGCATTTAAAAATCATAGTTGCGGAAATAAAAACATTCATAAGAAAAACATGAGACAAGAGATCATGGAATTGTTAACGGATTTCACTAGAACCTTCTAGCTATGTCTCTGGGCTCATAAAATCCATGAACCACTTCATTCTCTTCTTCAAAGATACTCTCATTTACAGTGCAAAAGGATGAGTTCCCACATCAACAAATGGAAATAAAATTCCCACAACATGTGGCAGTATCGAAGAGATGCTCTCATGCACAAATAAAAGAGCTAGATTCTCACAAGCATGTGGCTATGTCTCTCCTACAAAGAGAACATATCCTCTAACAATACTAGGCTAGATCTCTCACAAGCATGTGGCATCAAATGTAATCTCTCATCGGATCCATAAAGGGATCCATAAATGATAATACCAATAGGGATTGATAAAGGATGAATCCTCCAAAGAGGGTTTCCCTCACCAATATTACATAAGGAGTTTATATAGTTTCCCTAACTCCATAATTCAAAGAGACAAGATCCACAAATTTAGGATCTAATAACAACTCAAGGACAAAAATGAGAAAGCATCTCAACCAACTCATGAGACCCTTAACTTCCTCCTTGAGACTAGGAAACCACTTGTAACAAAGTGAGGAATAATCTAAACCAACTCATGAGACCCTTAACTTCCTCCTTGAGACTAGGAAACCAATTTCTCCTTAAAACTAGGAAACTAATTTGTGAGTTCGATTCTCACATAAAACTAATTTCATTTTTTTACAAGTAATACATGAGATTTCCACTCACTCTAAGTATTCCTCTTTCCCCCTTAAAATTATGAAAATAATTTGTGAGTTGGATTCTCTCACAAAACTAAATCCCCTTTTTACAATTAAATGAAAAATACATGATATTCTCAAACTCACTTCAAGAATTAATAATTTTTCTAATGTGAATGAATAACACATTAGTTTCTCATACTCATTTTAAGTATTAATCATTTTTACAATTTAACTAATTCATTCATGATCATTAACTATTCTTTGCCACCTATTATCAAAATTTTTAATGATTTATCCCATGGATTTCAAGGTAGGAAATGTGGAGATCCTCCTGGATCAAACGTCCCCACAAAAAGCACTTTTAGTCCTCCAAAAGTATAGAGAGGAACTGTAAGTTGAATATCTACAACCAACTTGTAGGAAGAGTCTTACACTCCACAATGCACTTCCCCACTGCTCAATTTTCATAAAAAATGTTTCTAACAGACTCCACCTTTCTTCTCCTTCATATTTGTACTCGGTAATGACGATATCGATGCCACCACTTTCCTCAACGAAAATTCAAAACTGATTCCCTGATCTACATAACAAATGTATTTGAAAGGCCACACCCTTCTTCTCCTTCATCAATGAAAATTTGTAGCTGACCATACATGATCACAGTTTCAAAGAAATACCATACGTTCCAAGAGTTGATAAAACACTCATGGAAAAGTTTACAATGATTTCCAAATAGGCCTTAGGAAAAATAATGCCTCTCACTCAACAATGGCTACAATACCCATTACAATGTTTCCAAAACAAGCCTAGGAAAAAAAATGCCTCTCACTCAACAATGGCTACAATACCCATTACAATGTTGCCAAAACAAGCGTAGGAAAAACAATTCCTTTCACTCAATAGTGGATACAAGACCCATTACAATGTTGCCAAAACAGGCCTAGGAAAAACAATGCCTCTCACTCAATGGTGGCTATAAGACCCGTTACAATGTTACCAAAAAGGATTATAAGGTTTAGGCATAGAACAAAATGCCTCTCACTCTCATCATCACTTTTAAGAGTGGCTAATTACTACCTTTTACATCATTAAGGTGAATACCCCCAAATGTGCACGAGTGGGAAACTCTATGGTTTTTAATCCCCATATTACAAACATGTGCAACATAAAAAAAAAGGAAAATGCCATCATCATCATACTCATTTCGCAATTTTGATACTTTTGACTATAAGCACGACTAATTTATGTCGAAGTGTCAAAATGGCCTCTTATCGCACCATATTGGTTTGCGTGCAAGACTCAAACAATAAATTTTCTGCAATAATTTGTATCTTTTTTTCTTGCTACAACACTCAAAGATCACTAGAATCTGTAACATACATTCATCGTCTTGCAATTTTCAAAAAGAGGAAAAAAACATAAATGCATAAAACTTACATTGGTTTTCGTCCCAATGCACTCAATGTACCTGTTATTTAAGGTGTAACTCTACCTTGAAGATCCTCTACCTCTTCCTCATCATTGTCAAATCCCTCTCGCTCAGATACTACCCTCTTTTTCCTATTGATCTTATACTGGTAGGGTCGCCCGCTACACGTCACTCCTTTTGTTTACATTATCTCCTTGGTTTGTTCCTCATCCATCATAATGGGGTCCATTGCTTCCTTCTTCTAACCTCTCTCCAAATCCTTCTCAATTTCTTAGATCCTCCTTAGAGATTCCCCTAGTTCCCCCATGCGCATAGAGTGATTAAGTTGTCTAACTCCATTGTCATCACTCCTTTATCATGAAATAAAATCTTGATCGACGTGTAAAGCTATTGAATGTACCTTCCTCTTGTTCCCTTCAAAAACTTATGCTCTGCAATAGTGTTAGACTTCGCAGTATCGACTGCAAAGTCAGTAATAAACCCTGTAACAATATTGTCTAACTAGAAATACACTATGGGCGTGAATTTATTATTGACCATTTCCAACGAGACAATATTCCCAGTAGTCCACTCTACTAGCCTTATCCGATTAGTTGTATGAGTATCCTTCAAAATCAATACCCACTCTTATAGAAACTCTGGAAAATAACAGACGTATGCCTCATGCAAATCAGTAAAAAAATACCTATGTAAATACTATCATGGTGTATACCTAGAACTCCTATTTTCTTTATGCGCAAACTCGAGTTGTTTATTCTCCAACCATATTTCATTCTCTTTCTTAGTTGGATTGCATGGCCTAAACATCCCCTTCTACCACTACATTATCTTCATCAAATCCCCTCCAATCTCGTCTTCTAAGTTCCAACCGGAAACAAAACCATTTTTTGGATGTATGGACTTACCTGGGTTCTACCTTAGTTCTCCAACGGAGACCAGAAGGAAACACTGCGCACAGAGTGCACAACACAGTATCACCCGAGATGGCTTATGGGTGATTGCATGACCCAGATGTCTCAAATAGTGGAAGGGACAATACCCATGGGGATGTTGTACATACTTATTCTTCAATATTCCTGATATCTACCACACCATCATTCAGATCTACCATTCATTTAACCTTTAACATTTATTATGTTGAAAATAACATAACTATTCTGGTACACGCTTCAAATTAACCTTAATAGATTAATTCATTTATCCATTCATTCATCATAAGAGACATAGCAAATCATAAAGAGCACATTCCACACATTGACACAATATTTTACCATGGTTCATCCGCCTAGGCTTCTATTCTTCTTTATTCATCTTCTTCAAAATATTGCGCTACACGCATTACATCATAATTTTAGTAATGGTGAGGCTGACCAGTGTAGCACCAAGCTCCACAAATTGTGACCCGACCCTCAATTACAACTCAAAAACAAACTCAACATGAGCTCCACAACTCTTGACCAAAACACTCAACAAAGACTAGCTCAAAACTCAGAAAAGTTCTCAAAGGTACTTCAAGACTTCTCCCAAAAAAACTATCTCCAGCTACCTCATAGATTATATATGTATACTATGAAAATTGGGTTAAGCTCATTACCTTGATGAGAAAAACCCTAACCTTAAGTGGATTAGGCTTTTCCACATATCAACCTCTTGTGCATGGATGTTCCTCAATTCAACCGTTCTTTCTGGCGCATTGTTTTTCCTTATTTATTGGTGTGCACTCCATTACTGGTCCCATTTTCAACTGTCTGCCATTATTTTTGTGCATTTCCCAAAATATCCTTCTCCAACACTAGGTCCTCTGACCCCACTCCCTGGAACTCAGGAAGTATGAGGGTTTTTTCTCCCCCTGCCATGTTGCTTTGTTTATTCCCTCCTCTTGGTGATGTTGGTTGATTCTTAGTCTACGCACTGCTTCCACTACTATGATTGCTACTAGTTTTTCCACCCTTGCAAACTATAAGAGCTATTGATAGGTCTTCAACTGTTATTTTTTATTATGGTTACGCAAATGGGGTCGTGGATTCAACACATTATCCAGTCTAACTAGGACTTAAACAATCTTCTATTATAGAACTGGAATGGACTTAACATCTCTTCTTTTATAGGATGGCCATTTTTACAAGAACAACTTTAAAGATTCCTGACTTACAACTCTCACTAGACCTTGGGTTTAGCTCATATTTAAGATTTAAAAAACTAGATCTGATAAGACATGTAACATATCTTTTCAACTTTTCTCTGATACCACATGTAAGGAAATATACTTCCACATTAAACCTAATAGAAGAGAATAAGAAAAAAATTAATCAAGAAATTAAGTGATAAAGAAATCACACAGTACACAAAGATTTTACCCTGGAAATCCAAACAAGAAAACCAACATTACTTGACTGTATTTCTCTCTTGTTGTTGTATTCACTCAGAATAAAGGATTACACGACTAACCTTGGTCTACACCTAAGACACTATTTCCATAATACCCTCTTGCTTCACACAAGAACAACCTTGCGACCAATTCGACTTACATCTACATGAACAAAAACCTATGCTAAATATTGATCTAACAATTAGCTTTTACAATAATAAAGCATGTCTTGTTTATAGGCTTTATAGTATGAAAAAACATAAATCATGAGGCTAAAAAATGGTTATAGATCCATGAAAATCATTGGCTAAAAATCCCACGTATCTCGATATTCTATTACAGTCGACTACCAGTTGGATTACCAGTCAACCTCCAATTGGTCTTCAGTCCATTGACCTCTTGAATTACTATTGATCACTTCGATCTTCGACCTAACCCTCGACTCAAATTTCACTGCAAAGAATATAACAACCCAAAAATAAATTCTACATGAATGCAAAATTAGTAAGAATGCAAAATTCTACGCGATAGCCGAAATCACGATGACCCGAGATCTACGATCGAGATCTTCCTTTGATCAGCGACTGCGATCAAGTCAGAGTTTCGCAACTTCGGAGTTCCCTTGCCTCCGTTATCCAGATAGATGAAATCGCGATGCTTCAGGTCTGATGGTCTAGATCCTCCCTCGATCCGACGGTCACGATGATTTCAGGGCTTACCATTTCACGAAATCGAAATACTTATCACCTCCAATCTTCCAATCCCCGAAATGTCGATATTTCACCCTGGACAATCAATGGTCCATATCTTTCCTCATCCCAACGACTCAAATCAAGTCGCGGTTTCATGTCTCATGAATTCTTGGTGTTCTTCCCTTTGACTTCTCCCAAGCGCGAGTCAGCGAAACGCTAGTCATTCGTCACGTGTCCCTCCTGATAGACGGTTCTGATTCTCTTGTGCCTGGACCAAACGACTGAGATCTCTCCTCCTTTGGGCTTACCCCTTCCTCAGATTTAGAAGGTTTTTTGGGTCTCCAAAGGTTTCAAACCTTTGTTCCTTCGACGAGTCCGCTCGTCAGATATCCTTAACACTTATGGAAAGTGTTATTCCTCCCGAGCTTTGGTTTGTGAAGACTTCAAATCCCACGAACTCCTTGCATCTTTGGGATTTCGATCTCTCATATTTCTAAGTATTTCAAGAAGAGAAATTCCTCCTTCCCTCTTGGCGTTCTCCTTTTCTGGTTCTTCGACGTCTTGCAAGCTTCTTCAACCTTTGGTCGAATATTAGATCTGTGCACTCCTTGCACTAGACCTTTTTTTCAAGATTTTAGGTTCTTGCGGGTGACTGTGCACACTTTGCACCAGTCTCTTTGCACTCCTTGCAAAGGGAAAAACTTTCATGTTATTTCTCCTTAGATTTGGAATCGAAACAGATCCCACTAACCCACTCCTTGCGTTCTGTGTGTACACCTTGCACTACTTTCATGAAGAGAAATAATTCAAACTTATCTTAACATTCATAGTTTCATTCACTCATGAAAACACAAACACAGATAATTGTAAAAAAATGTTCGCACCATGCATTGGATCAAATTTCCTTTTTTCTATTCATAAGAGAAATGATTACAATCTGTGAGAAAACTAAAAACTGAGATTTCTAACTTCTATCCAACTTCACTGGTTGATTTTTTCATTAGCATCATTCGGGCATACAAAACCTCTATTTATCAGAGGGTTCTAAGGGTTTTCCCCTTGCTACGTGTCTACTCTAAGACTATCCTATGACTATCTTTGGATCAGTCGCATTCCAGGGCTGTAATGGAACTCCCGCTCCGCTCGCAATTATCTAAATGTGCCTCAAAGGGTAATTTCAGCTCTAGGTTCAAGCGTGCCACAAAAGATAAATTTCGGCACTGAGTTAAGGAGGATTTCAAATATCTGTTGCAATTTTTTGTGTTGGCTCCTGTATATATTCCTTGACATTGATGGGTCTCTCTCTGCATTCTTGCCAACGATGCTCCTACATCATACTCCCCTTGAAAAAAATTCATATACTCATGTCCATGAGCTCCTTTACTGATTTTCCATGCTGATGGATAAAAAATTCATTTTCCCAATTAGAATCTTCTATTGGGTGCCCCTTCCACTTGACCAGATACTCAAAATAGGTCTTCATCCTGGTCTTCTTGCCAATCCTCTAATCAACAATTTTCTCCATTTGTGGTTTTTCTATTGTGGGCATTTTCTTTTCCCACTGGATCTTCACTTGATCTTTTGATCTCTCTGCATCATCTTTCCTGTAAGGGTACAAGTCTACAACATTGAATATGGGCAATATTCCCACATCATCTGGTAACTCAATATCATAGGCGTTTGCATCAAAATTCCTCAAAATCTTACATGGTCCTATCTTCTTCATCTTCAACTTGTTATATGTTCCTCTGGGGAACCCCTCTTTCCTAAGATGTGCCAGAACCTGATCTACCACTTCAAATTGAAGTTATATATGATGTTGATCAACCCTGCACTTGTACTCCTGGTTAGAACTCTCCAATTGTCCTCTGATATGGCTATGGAGCCTCTTCATTTCTGCAGCAAACTCTTCTGCTCCAGCTCTCCTGATCTCACTCTCTTCCAGTCTCTCAACTCAGATACTCCCCTGGGTTGCATTCCATACAATATTTGCAATGGTCTATTTCCAGTTCTCATGTTTGGTGAGTCATTGTATGCAAATTTTGCTTGCGGCAGAATCTGATCCCACTGGCTATGGTGTTCAGTGACCAGACTCCTCACTAAGTTTCCCAATCTTTTGTTTACCACCTCAGTGTGTCCATATGTATGAGGATGATAAGATAAGATGAAGGACACGTCTTTCCCCAAATTCTTCCATAGCATTCTCCAAAAGTGACCAACAAATTTTGTGTCTCTGTCTTAGACAATGCTTCTGGGTAGGTCGTGAAGTCTTACAACTTCCTTGAAAAACTGATTTTGCAACATGTGTTGCATCACTGGTCTTTTGGCATGGGATAAAATGTTCCATCTTTGAAAATATATCCACCACCAAAAATATGGAATCAAATCCTCTTTGCGTTCTTGGTAGTCCCAACACAAAATCCATGCTTATTACATCCCAAGGCCTCTCTGGTATTGGCAATGGTTGATACAATCCAGTGTTCTGTCTTTTTTCTTTTGCATGTTGGCATATTCTACATCTGTTAACAAACTTTATCACTTCTGTTCTCATACCTGGTTAATAGTATGAACTTCTCAACTATGAAAATGTTTTTTCATGGCCAAAATGTCCAGCCAATCCTCCACTATGTTTTTCTTTCAAAATATTATCCCTCATTGAGCATTTTGGTATGCACAACTGATTTCCCTTGAACAACAATCGCTTTTGAATTATGTACTCTGTCCACTGGCCTCTATCTCTTAGCACAGGGTTCGCACATGCTTCGTATGATTTCTTGAAATCTGTATCATCACAGTACATGTCCTTAAGGTGTTCAAACCCCATGGCCTTCACCTGAAATTCCTACAAAATCAAACATCTCCTGCTTAATGCATCAACAACCTTGTTAGCATTCCCAAGAATATGTTTTATGACAAAAGTAAAATTTTGCATAAACTCAACCCATTTTGCATGCCTCTGATTCACTTTTTTATGCCTGGTTATGAATTTTAAATCTTGGTTATTGCTATACAAGACAAATTCTTTCGGGACAAGGCAATGTCTCCATTTCTTCAAGGCTTGAATTGTGGCATAAAACTCATTTTCATACGTGAGTATTTTCTCTTGGTATCATTCAACTTCTCACTGAAATAGGCAATCGGTCTATTATCTTGACTCAAAACGGATCCTATTGCAACTTCACTTGCATTAAATCTCACTTGAAATGTCTTTTCAAAATTCGGCAAGACTAGAATTGGTCGTTCTGTTATTTTCTCCTTCAGTATATTGAAGCTCCTTTCGGCCTCCTCTGTCCATTTAAAAGACTTGTTCTTCTTCTTCACTGTATCCATCATTGGCGCACAAATTCCACTGAAGTCTCTGATGAACTTTCTATAGAAACTTGCTAGTCCATGAAAGATCCTTACCTCGAACATGCTCCTCGGTGATGACCATTCTTTGATTTCTTTCACCTTCTCTGGATCCATCTTCAATTCATTTGAAGATATAAAAATACCCAAGTAAACGAGTTCTGACTTCATAAAAGAGGACTTCTTCAGATTTATCAACAACTTCTCCTGCTGTAGTCTCCTCATTACTAATGTCAGGTGCCTCAAATGCTCTTCTTTAGTCCTGCTAAAGATCAATATATCATCTAGACACACAACCATAAAATTGCCAATGAAATCTTTCAGTATTTTATTCATCATCCTCATAAAAGTACTTGGGGCATTTGTTAAACCAAATGGCATAAAAAGCCACTCATACAAACCTTCATTTGTCTTAAAGGTTTTTCTCCACTCATCACCTTCTCTCATTCTGATCTCGTGATATCCGCTTTTCAAATCTATCCTAGAAAAAAAAATTGCTCCACTTAAGCAATCCATTAAATCATCCATTCTTGGTAAAGGAAACCTATACCTGATGGTTATATTGTTAATGGATCTTGATTCTGTACACATTCTCCATGCTCCATATTTGTTTGGACTCAACACAGTTGGTACTGCCCATGGATTGAAGCTTTCTCTGACCAAACCCTTGTCTAACAATTCATGGACTTGGTTCTTCACTTCCTCGTTCTCTCGAGGTGTCAATATGTATGCTGCTTTCTTTGGAAGACTTGCTCCTGGTATCAAGTCAATATGGTGACTGATACTATGTCAATATGGTGACTTGCTCCTGGTATCATCCACCATTATCAACGAAATTTTCAAACAATTCCTGAACTTCTTTAGGAAAATCGTCCATCGATGTACTTGTAAGGATAACTCTGGGCTTCCTCACTACAACAAACTGCATCTCCTGTTCTTCCTTGACTTCTTTCAAGAGTTCATTCCCACTCATGAGAAGTATGCTTGTGTTGGCCTCCTCTTTCACTCTCTTCTCCTCTATTAGCAACAACATGTGTGTTCTACCACTCTTCTCCAATGTGTATGTATTTTTTCTCCCATCGTGAATGAAACTCCTATCAAACTGCCATGGTCTTCCCAATAGAATATGACATACATCCATAGAAATTACATCACATAGAATTTCATCTCTATATCCTCCTATTTTAAATTCAACCAAGCATTGTTTAGTAACCATTACCTGCTGTCCTTTCTTCAACCATGACACTTTGTATTGCTTCTGGTGCAGTTTTCTGTAGCTCCAATTTCTCCACCATCTCCGTGGATACTAAGTTGTCAGTGCTCCCACTGTCGATTATCACCTTGCATAATATGTCTTTAGTTTTGAAAGCTATTCTGAAGAGACTGTTTCTCTGCATCGGCCTTTCAATTTCTGCCTCTGGTTTTAAGAGGACCTTCCTCAACATTAGGGAGCTTCCATCCTCTTCTCCTTCTACCTCAACATATCTTTTATGTGCTTCTAAAATGTGAGCTTCACCTCCTCCTTCTTTCTTTTTCTTGGGACATTCCCAAGACACATGGCATGTATTTCCACATGCATAACATCTTACATCTCCTCCTCCTCTTCTTCCTCTTCCTCTGGAAGAATTTCTTCCGCCACCCTGTCTTTCTCGAGAACTTCCTCCTTTTTATGAGTGACTATGTGGTTTCTCAGTCTTGTTCTTAGGCTTATGTGCTCTGTCTTGGGTAAATTCCTTGCTTTTGCTTGGGACAAAGATTTTACCTCTCCCTCAGTTGATTTGTTTTCTGGCCAACTTCTCCTTTGCCTTCAGTGCAAACTGATAAGCATCCTCCACTGTCCTTACTGACATCATGCTGAGCTCATCATGGATCTCATATCTTAGGCCATTTATATATCTAGAATTTTTTTCTTCATCTCTCTCTCTTTGTCCAGTTTTGATGTTCAACCTATAGAACTCCTCTGTGTACTCCTTAACTTTCATCCCCTTCTGTCTCAGGTTCTGCATCTTCCTGAACAAATTGATTTGATAATCCTTGGGCATGAACTTAGCCTTAAAAAATTTTACCATTATGTCCCAACTCTTTATCTTTTGCTTGCCTTTGCTTCTCCTTTCAGCCTGCAGTTCATCCCACCACAGTGTTGCATGTCCTTTTAGCCTGGTGATAGCCTGTCTCACTATTCTCTCTTCATCGACATCTTCATAGTCGAAATGCTTGTCCATGGACCTTATTTAATCCATCAGCTCCTCAACATCTAAATTTCCTTCATACATTGGGACCTCTATCTTGGTTACTATAAAATGCCTCTCTAGCTGAGAGGGAGTGTTGATGATTATAGCTTCGTGAGACATCCTCCAGGACACAGATTGAGTGAGTCAACCTATGAAAGAGCCCATGTGTTGGGTGTGCCCATGTGATGGGTGTGTCATTCCTATCTGAGACTCAGATAAGATGTTGCGTGCCCCTGTGTGTGGTGAGGATGCCCATGAGATGGGTGTATCGATGTGTACGCCCCTATGTGGGGTGAGGATTCCCATAAGATTGTTGTGTTGTTTGAGATGAAATGATGTGTAGCCCTATGAGGGGTGAAGGTTCCCATCTGATGGGTGTATCGTTCTCCTCTGTGCAGAGAGTTGAGACAATGTGGTACTCTAGATGATTCTCCTGTGTGACTCAGTGAGATAGAGATCTGTTGAGTAGGATGTTTTTGTGGTTGAGCATAGGAGAATGTGCCCGTAGTGGCTAAGAACTAGTGGGTGGGTAAGATCCCTTGTTATATTGTCAAAGATTGAGATTTACCTGTAACCCTAATTATGATGTAAAGGGTAGAGGTCGACTCCACCATATGTAAAAGATAATTAATTGTCGTTGTAATAATTAATTATTTTATGAGTTATTGAGGTCGACCCTGTTGTGCCAATAGACACCATTGTTGGTATGTCCAGTCTAGTATACATAAAGGTAATTTACCCATTGAGGAAACACACAACAGACACAAGTCACTTGTCATTTGGAAAGTTCAACAAGTACATCTTCTAGGGCTGAAGTGCACACCTCTCTTGGGCGCTAGCTTCTTGGTTTTGGAGAGCACCCTTTTGTGTGTTAGGTCTATGGTGTGAGAGGTCTTTCTCTTGAGAATATAGCAAAGGATTGTTGGGTTTTCTTCCCTTGTTGAGAAGGGTTTTCCAAGATATTTATTTTGTTCTTGTGCATGGTATTTCTTCTTGTGATCTTGGTAATTGTAGGAATTGTGAATGGTGTAACTGCATTTGTTTATGGTTCAAGTAAATGTTAAATTTGAAATAAACCTCATGCTTGAGCCTAGCATAGCGAAAATTCAACAGATCAAACAAGGTCAATTATAGTCAAACATGGTTAGCCTCAACCATAGTCAACTATGGTATATTTTGTTTAATCAGAGACAGCCATATTCAACCACACTAAACCAATGTTGCTTAAAGTCAACCATAATATACATATAGTCAACTAGTCAAAACATAACCTTGATGAACATTGTAGAATGACAAAACCATTGAGGAATATTGCAATTCAACCTAACTCAATGAATATAAATGTCACAATGCAACAAAATAACCGAAGGAACATTGCAATCCATCATAACCCTTGGGATACATTGAAATATGATATAACACATGATCAACATTGCAATGCAACACAAATGTTAATAAATGTATCAATTCAATCATAAGTCAACCAAGATGAACATAATAAATGTGTCATAATTTGATATTTAACTTCTAAACGCCAAAATGTCATATAATATCATGGTGACCCAAAACATCGTAATGTGACATTTTATAAAATCCACCCCTTGAAATAACAATGTGACATTATATTGAAGTCCACCTCTTGAAGTAACAATGTGACATAATTTTCAATCGAACATCTTAATTAAAGTAGTGTTCAACAATAACCACTATGAATAACAACAATGAAAATAGTTAATAATACTCAACCATATTTAATCATTACGCCGAAAGGCGTACACCTATTGACAATGGGCACAATTGATGATCTTTTAACCTTATTTAACCTTAAACCCTAATCTGATGGCTATGCATTGAAGATGCTGGCATATTCTTAGCCGTCCTCCAAAATCAATGGGTCGGATTTATTGTTCATAACTTTCTTGCATTTATCAAAGCATCCGTTAACATGTTTACTTTTTAACATTTACCTAATCACATTAAAAAATTACTGTAAGGATATGTAATTGCCATGTTCTGCTTCCGGCCGGCTGATGCCCACGCGTTCCATTTATCAACCTAATGCAGCCAAACATTTTATATTACCACAGGTGTGACCTAGCCACCTTCTTTTGTAACGGGTAGTGGCCATGTTTTTATGAAGGTGAAGCGCGTTGGTGTGGTATGAAGGTGAAGCGCGTAGGCGTAAGCTCTTTTGTATCGAGGGAGCCTGTTTCCACGAATCTCTTTGGCTTGAAAATTTCAGCGTCCTCCCCCCATGACTTCGGGTTCCTTCCAATTGCCCACATGTTAATCATAAGGCGAGTGACCCTGGGGATTTCATATCCCAACACATTTCATTTCTCCAAAGATCGGTGAGGAAGAGCAACCGGTGCAGCAACCAGTGCAGGTGCGTGGAGTCTAATTTTCCAGGCGATCTCCTTAGTGTGGCAATTACGAGCGATTCAGCAACGATCACAAGGAGAGCTATGTTTTCAATATGCAGCCAAAGCAACCCTACAAGATTTCCCCCGAGGTGATCTCCTTCCTTTGAGATTACGAGCGAGCGATTCAACAAGGATGGTGAAGAAGAAATGCAGAGTTATGTTTTCAATATGCAGCCCACGAAAACCCGACCAAAGATTTTAAATAACAACGATGACGAAGAAAAACACAGGGGATTTCTCCCTCTTATTACGATCTCATCACTTTTTATGTATTAACCACATTTCTGTATTAATCAAATCACATTTCCACACTGATTGAACTCTGTTTAAAATTTACTTAAAAATAATTTATCAATCATATTTTCAGAATTTCTCTGCCATTTCCATAGAATGATCATTTTGCTGCCATTTCCATAGCTTACAGAGAGGGTTGGATGCCGCGTACTCAATGCAATTAACCTGAAACCTTGACAGACGCAAGAGAGAAATTATATAGTCTTTCGGCGTTTATCAGTCATAAATTATATATGACTATGCTAGTTATACAACAATGAAAATAGTTGATAATGGTAAATCCATAGTCAACTATGTTTAATCATTTACGACTCAATGAAAATAATAATCAACCATGTTTAATCATTATACAACCATGAAAATAGTTAATAATTGTCAACCCATAGTCAACTATGTTTAATTATGCCGAAAGGCGTATATCTATTGGAGATGGGTACAATTAATCACCTTTTAATCTAAAATTATAATCTTATGGCTAACAATTGAAGATGTTGGCATATTCTTAGTCGTCCTCCTAAATCAATGAATATGATTTATTGTTCATAACTTCCTTGCATTTATGAATGCATCCGTTAACCTGTTTACTTTTTCACATTTACCTAATCATAATAATAAATTACTGTACGGCCATAAATTACCACTTTTAAATGATTAACATAGATTAAAGACACATTTATATGATTAACCTACAATACCTCAAACTCACATCCACTAACAGCGATAGAGCACAGTTGTCATATTGGCCGGTTCGGTTCCTGTGCCCACGACTAGCTTCCTCAATTGATCATTCCATCTTCTGTGATCCCCAAGAGATAATCTTGCAAGGCCTACAGGTGAATCGTGCATTCTCAGGCGTGCCTATTTTAGCCAAGCACGTAGCGTCGGCCTAATGAATCTCATAACCAAGTGCCACGAACATTCAAGGGCTGATAATGCCCATCTAAACTGAGCTTCAAAAATAATATTCTCAGACCCATCTAAACCCTAATATGAACGCACTTATAGCTTATATGATGTGCATATAGAAATTGCAATGCTAAGGTTGCATATTAGATGTGTATTAAAGGGATCTTGCATATTCCATGTGTATTAACTCCATTGTTTAGATTAAACATTGTTACTATCACATAGACATAGAAAGGACGAACCCTCTATAGATTGCACAGTTTCCTTAATAAACGTGTTTTTTCTATTAGGTGTGTTGCACATATATTTAGGTCTCTTTTATACTAAGCTCGCGGAAAGATTGTGAATCAGATCGATGGATTGCATGGACTTCTGTGGTCAGGGAGCTGTAATCAATTTTGAGTTATAAATGTAATAGAATTTTCAAGGATGTAGCGGTATTTTCATTTTGGTAGCCTATACAAAAATTTGCAGATATAAATCTCTTGATCCAAAATTTTAGAGACATAAAATTATAAGTTTATGAAACATTGAAAAATAGTTTCTGAACCGCCCATCCTTATCCCAACTGTGCTTTCCGGCCATCATACATAAGCATCAAAATCCATTAAATTTGTGTGTATTGTTGAATTGTAAATTTAATCAAATTCCATTAACATACGCATCAAATTCCATTAAATTCGGTGTAGTGAACTAGTTAGAAACTTTGAAAATCAATACATTATCCTAGAAGCTTTGTTTTGCAAATTGTAATATACCTTTGGAAATTATCCTAGAAGCTTTGTTTTGCAAATTGTAATATACCTTTGGAAATTTTGAAAATTAATACAATATGGTCATCGCTACGCAGGTGGATGCAATTTGATTCCAAAAGCTTTGTTTTACAAAACTTGAAGCATGCTCGTTGAATAATTTATTAAATGGTATAACTTAAATGATTGCTCATTTCAAAATTTTGAAGTCATCCTCGATACGATTCAACAATAACCATTTCACAGTAACCAAAACTCAGAATGACATTGTATACATGAAGTAAATTGCAAGATATTCAACAGACTTGCTTTCCCCTTGTCAATACTTAAAATCATTATAAACTCATTATAACCTAACTCTATGTATAAACTCATCATAATAATTAGGGTTTTAATTAATATATTTTATGTAATTTTAATTAATATATTATAACTAAGTCCACATGAAGTTAATTACATTAAGGATATGTACGTAAAATTATTATAAACTCATTATAACCTAACTTTATTTATAAACTCATTATAATAATTATGGTTTTAATTAATATATTATATACAATTTTAATTAATATATTATAACTAAGTTCAAATAAAGTTAATGACATTTAGGTTTTTTTTTTATAACTATGTTGAGAGTCAGCCTTTAGGCGTTCTACCAGCCGCGAGTTAGTGGCTGTGCTAGTCATTTACTACTCCTATTAGGTTTGGAAAAATAATTTATATTTACTTAATATGATTTTAAAAAAACGTTCAACACGTGTCCAAAATAAGATGAATGGAGCCCTGCTTCAGACTTCGGCTCCAACAAACCCAATTACGCGTCGACAGTAAACTGGAGTGCATATTTCTTGGAGTTCATGCAGAACTTGGGACCTCATGGCCCACGGCATGTTATAAATGGGTAGGTAGATTGGAAAGTTGAGCTGTCTGTCTATCACAGACGAATGAGCCAACCTTTGACTATTGAAGGACCCCGGCCCGAATGAGCCAACCTTTGACTATTGTCGGCTATGCGCGTGTATTGTTCTATATATCCAATCTCTCCGTTCAATACATGGCCACACATATTTCTTTCATTTGTTCTCAAGAGCTATCCGCCGATCTCTGCAGCGGCTATACCAAGTGAAATCGCTTCCATAATTCTCATATTTCTTTCATTTGATATCAAGAGCTATCCGCGGATCTCTGCAGCGGCTGTACCGGCGAAATCGCTTCCATAATTCTCATATTTCTTTCGTTGGATCTCAAGAGCTATCTGCGGATCTCGCTTCGATAATTCCCAGCACTATATTGTATGTCTTGATCTTTCTTCGATGATATTGTCTTTATTTCAGCTTTAATTGTGCGCGGCTGTGTATTGATGTATCTTCTGTTAATTTGTTTGTTTGGATGGCGGAATGGCAGTTAATTTAGCGGAAGAGATGTTAATTTATTAGTTTGCTTTGATGGCGGAATGGCAGTTAATTTAGCGGAAGAGATGGAGCAGCAAAGACTGTGGATTGCAAATGCAGTGACAATGGCGATAATGGTTTTGCCATTTAATTGTTTGGCTACTGACTACACCGTCGGTGACAGCTCAGGGTGGACTCTAGGCGTCGCCCTATGTCCCATACCATCGCGCGACAAACCAGGTAAGACACAAATTCTAGCAAGACCTAATATAAGCATTTGATGATGCAATTGCAATTGAGGTTATTGATTAGAGTGATGAATGAATATAATGCAGTGTTCAAATACACGCTGGGCACGCACAATACGCTAGTGGTCAACAAGGCGGCGTACGATTCGTGCCTCATTACTAATCCGCTGTCGTCACACAGCAGTGGAAACGACACCATTACATTGGACAACACATGCGCCAAAGTATTACATATGTGGAATCACAGGTCACTACTCTACAGGCATGAAGCTCACTATCACCGATGGCGCTGTTACGTTGCTCTTTGAAGTTGCGGCCGCGCCAACTTCAAAGAGCAACGGAACAGCGCGATCTCCGTCGCCCGCCCCATCTCCCACCACTACAAAGAGCAACGTAACAGCGCCATCCCCCTCGCCCACTCCATCTCCACCATCCGCCATCCCCCCACACCAAGTGCCCCATCGCCTTCCCCATCATCGGGCACTCCCACCACGCCAACCGCCTCATCGCCTTCCCCATCATCTACCGCTACTCCGCCTACAGTGTCAACACCACCGGAATCCACAAATGGCGCGAGTTCCCCCAGTGGGAGCGGAACAAGCGCAGCCGCTCCTTCATACCGCATGGGTGGTGTCCTCCTCCTTGGAGGATCACTTTTGGTCGCCATGGCGTCGCTATAGGCATACAAAGATATCTATTTACTAGCACAGCCACATAATTGTGGCTGATCAACGTCCAAAGGTTGATAAGATGAAAAGAATCTTTAAAAAAATATATTAAATTTTATTACCGATTAACAAATAAATGGTTGAGCTTCATTTATCTCGTGTTAATATTTTAATATTTGTTAATCACTTAGGTGACAATCCGTTAACTATCAAAGTAATTTTTAAATATGATTAGGGAAATGTAAAAAAGTAAACACATAAATGGATGTCTTTATAATAGCTAAGAAGTTAATGATTGAAATTACAGCCATTTATTTTGTGTGACTACTAAGAATATTCCAACGATATTTAATCTTGTCTATAAAAAACTTATTAAGCACTAAACCTGCCCATTATCAATAAGTATACGTCTTTCTACGTAATTATGTTGATTTGTGGATGCATATATATTATTTTCTTCTCATCATTTAAT
The DNA here is from genome assembly GCA_010110895.2 of Picea sitchensis. Taxonomy (NCBI): domain Eukaryota; kingdom Viridiplantae; phylum Streptophyta; class Pinopsida; order Pinales; family Pinaceae; genus Picea; species Picea sitchensis. The sequence continues at coordinate 84,158 of SNQJ01S0023326.1, read as the reverse complement.
ATTATGGTGATCATTAATGACCTGATGCATTGGATTCATGTCCGTCACGCTAATAAATTGAATTGATACTGTTATTGAATTGATATACTATAATATAATATAGGGATAGTGTTACTTTATTAGTATTCACCTTCACGATAATACAATTAGTTTCTCAAGATCAAACACGAGAGAGAAGTATATCCGTATAATTTACGGTACCATAGATAAAATATCTGTCTTAGATTGGTAAAATGTATGCGCCGATCTGTTACAGAAAAAAATTCAGAACCAAGGCTTTTACCCAGCGCAATTTTTTCGTTCATTCAAAAAATATGGAGAATTATTTTAGTGAACTCGAGAATGAATCAAACTTCACTTTTTTGGGGTATGGTTAAAGGTTGCATGTTACAGGAATCTTATAACATAATTATAATTGTTTAATTGTGATGGTTTGTGAAATCACAATTTTGGCGTTTTTTTAATATATAAATTAATTATGCACGTACAAAACTCTAAAATGTGAAAATATGTAATTTTAATTCTTAAATTTACAAATTTTAATTCTTAAATTTACAAATTTTAATCAAAATTAGTGCCAAACTTATAAAAAAATAAATGAAAAATAATAAAACACAACACAAAATATACAAAGTATAAATATATCAACAAATAAAATTAATGTAAATTGTCAAATACAATACAAAAGATACAGAAAATAAATGAAAAATAATAAAACACAACACAAAATATACAAAGTATAAATATATCAACAAATAAAATTAATGTAAATTGTCAAATACAATACAAAAGATACAGAGTAGCAATATATCAACAAATAAAATTCCGGGATAATATAATATAAAGAAACTAATATAATCCCTTGAGAAACTAATTGTATTATCGTGAAGGTGAATACTAATAAAGTAACACTATCCCTATATTATATTATAGTATTATCCCTATCAATTAGTACTATAACTAACTAATTGATGATAAAAAAGGTAAATATTAATAAACAAGTATCATCCTTGTAATAAACAAGTGCGGCATGGTAGCTTACTCCACGTTACCAAGGATAGTCCCACCAAAGGCTGAGGTGAGGGTCAAAGGGTTGTTCCCAAGGAAGTATGGAGGTTAATTATGAGGTTTCATTGCCTATCCTGGCCGGCTCATATCTTATTGTTTGGCTGGTATAGCTCTTGCGTTCTTGTATGGGTAGTGCCAGGAGTCAATGTAAAAAATGAAGGGTACGTAACACCATCTTTCATCTTTCTTTGAAACCTCCTCTCGATCCCATGAGTTGAGAATCACTTATTTGTTGAGAACCTCGATCCAAATGTGAAAACATAGAGATGTGAATCTAATTATGTCGAAAGGCGTATACCTATTGGAGATGGGCACAATTAATGATCTTTTAATCTTAAATTATAATCTGATGGCTACACAAGATGCCTGTATATTCTTAGTCATCTTCCAAAATCAATGATTGCCACGTTTAAATAACTAGCCCAGCCACTTAAACCCGTGGCTGATGTACTCCTAAAGGCGATGAAAATCCGCTAAACCATATCCGAACACGACATTGGCTGGAACCGGCTTCTTGTTTTCCTCATCCTCGTTTCAACGTCCGCCTCTGGCATTCCATCGGGTCTGGATTATAGCCCAACCAAAACGGATTTTATACCAAAAAAACGTAATCGGCTATGGTGTCGCCTTCAAACGTGGCAATAAAATTATTCATACATATTAATTCTTGTTAATCATCTTAACGTGGCAAGCATATGGCCTCACAGTAATTTCTTAATATGATTAGGTAAATGTGAAAAAGTAAACATGTTAACGGATGCATTCATAAATATAAAGAAGTTATGAACAATAAATTTCATCCATTGATTTGGGAGGACGACTAAGAATATGCCACCATCTTCAATTGGTGGCCATAAGATTAAAGATTTAATGTTAAAGGATCATTAAATGTGCCCATTGTCAATAGGTGTACGCCTTTCGACGTAATTAACCTTTAAGATTACCACGTTTAGCAAGCACTCCTTCAACTTCATTCTTGGAATTACATGTATGCTATCACGGATTTAATCAACTATCCCCCGTTTCCTCTACCTTAAATTTCCTCAGTTGTAAGCCTTTCACGTTCACGAGCCTCGAATTAGCGGCTGTGCTAGTTGTAAACATAGAGAAAGCAACATCATAGTCTTAAGATAAAGACAGATACTAGTTGCTTTGCAAATAACTTTCTTGTTATAAATAATATGTTTTTAATTTAATTTTTACATATTTAATGGAGCTATTTTTTTATTATTAAATGAAACATAATTATTTCTCGTCCTATTTTTTCTACTTTCCAAACATATAAAAGCCCATGTTGTTTTTTCTACTTTCCAAACATATAAAAGCCCATGTTGTTATTATAGAAGCTTTTGCCTCCCTATCCAGAAGGTGGAGCACCTGCAGGGATAGGCGAATCAGGCCACAGCTGGCGCCGCCTACGATCAATCTGCCAGCGAGCAAGCGTAAAGCCGTTCAAACGGAGAATCCATTGACAGCGCACATAAATTTGTTAACATAAAAGCACAGAGAAGCCATTCACAACTCACTGCGATCAAAGCCATTCACACGGATAAGGTTCTCATAAGCCATTCACGGAAGCAATTAGCATAAGCTGTTCAGTCACTGCATGCCATTCACTTAATATGTTTTGAATTTAATTTTGACATATTTAATGGAACTATTTAATTTTAGTAATAATATTTTTATTATATAAACAAATTGTAAAAACATTAAAATTGTTTAATGACATTAATGATACTTGACATAGTGAGATATCTCTTAAGCACCTATATTCAAATCATAGTTAATCCGGTTTAGGGTTTTTGTACAAATAATTTGAGACGAGAGTTAATGCGGTTTAGGGAAAATTTCAAATTCTAATCCATCCAACCTGTCGTACCGTGCACGAATTTAAGTGTAATAAAACCGAGACAATACGAATTAATCATCCAGCAATTGTTTTCATCTGAAAGCTTCACAAGTGTCTTACCTTATCAAAGATAGTCACATCTTTTTCACAAGTGTCTTACCTTATAGACACCTGGCATTGAAAAGTTTGAAACGATAGTCTATTGATCTTTCCAAGATAATTAATCAAACAACAGTGTCCTCTGACCGAAGCATCAACAATTTTCATAAGCAAAGATTTAATGGGATGTTCTTAAAAAAAAATAGTGAGGGCTTTGAACGGAAGAATGTGCTTGTGGCTTGCTAATCACAATGCCAAACATTCCATGGTTGATGTAAATTTGATTAATAATTATTATCATCAAATTTGAGTCTGGTATAATTTTGCCTTTTTCTTTTGGTTTTACATAGATTTTATCAACTTTATTCAACAAATTTTATTTTTATATGTATAGTGGACATGGAAGAGGGTTGTGATAAGAGTATTTTTTGGAGCATATTGAATTATTAGACATTAGTATGTAAATTTTAAGAGAATGGTAGGTAAACAAACAAATTGATTATGAAAAAGTAGGTAAATCTATCAATTTGCATGGCACAAATAAAGAGCTTAGAGGAAATGACCGAAGTAACTATAAAATATAATTATACATGATGATTGGGTACCAATGTCGATCATGGATAATGGATAAGGTGAGAAAACTCTCCATGGTTCGAAGTGATATAAAGAAGAGTGTCTTGTAGCAATTGATGGATACCCATCATCAAATTTTTGTATCCAAACAAATTATTAGAAAACATAATAAACATAGAAAAAAAAGGAAATAGAAGCCAAGTAAATACTTCATGCTATCCGGTAAATCAAGAAAACTCAAGTTATCATCAAGAAAACTACCATATTCTGATAAGAACATCATTAAAAGGATTGAAGGCATGCATTACATTAGTATTGAAATGCAGACAAAGAGTTCAACAAAAATTAAATTAAGGAAACCATTAAGGAACATCTACCAAAATTTTAGGTTGTATTCAATTAATTTACACAAAGCCTCCCCTTTTTCGTAACTCATGGAATAGATATA
>SNQJ01S0023326.1:65193-75505 GCA_010110895.2 Picea sitchensis | reverse complement strand
AAAAACTATATAAAATACTTAGAAATTTGAATATTTTTACAGAAATATCGCCAAACATTTATAGTTGACATATGAAGGATTAGTAAGATTCGCCAAGGTTTCTACATTTTAAAATAAATTTTCATCCTTAAAATCATCCCTGCACAAAAGGTGAATACTTATTAAATTATGTTGTTGATGGCTACAATTGAAATATTTTGGGCAGTTTGAACTTCCCTGTATACCTGTATAGAGTAAAGCCCTTGTCCATCCCAAACACTATTCATTTATTTTTGTATCAGTCAAAAGATTTAATTGCTTCCCGTTATGAAATTGTCAAACTTACTGCTATGATGTAGACTTTTAAATAGTCATGCATTCTCAATCTTACTTCAATTTTGACAGTTAAAGAAAAACAATGTTGGATTAATGTTACTCATTGTAAAGAGACATACAAATGATTTTATTCCCATTTAATTTGTATTTTTATATTCCCTATTTTTTTTTTATTGTGTATAGATATAAATTATTGAAAAATGTCACCTCTGGGTCATCCTAAAAAGGATAAAAAACAACGTTCAATAGATGATGCATTTGGTATTCCTCAATGCTCTAATCAACCATGCAACTCTGAAAATGAGGTATATGATCATCCATTTGAAGGCCATGAATCAGATAGTGCATAACTTCTTGAAGAGGAACCAACATCCAAGAGGCCCAAAAGAGCATTCAAGTCCAACTGGAAGACAAGATTCCCATGGGCTTATGGCGTAAAATATTGTAATGGCATTGAAAGGATAAAGTGTTCATGGTGTGTAAAATTTAAAAGGGAAACTCCATTTGCTAAATATGGAAGTACGACCCTTCAAGTTAGTGGTCTAAACATCCATGCAACATCAGAGACTCATAAATTTTCTTTGCAACTTTTAGAGGAGGGAAGAAAACGAAGTACTCTTCCAATTACTAAACATGTAGAGCTAATGGTGGATGCTTAGAAGGAGAGAATTATATCGGTAATTGAAAGTGTGTATTTTGTTTCCATACATGATTTACCTTTAGAAGTGTATAAGTCAATATGTGACTTGAATAGGTATAAAAACACTCATCACATGCCTCTAACAGATGAATATTCAACATATGCAAATACAACATCTGGAAAAGAGTTTCTACAAGCTCTTAAGGAGGTATATTGGAAAAAGTTAAAAGATGATATTTTCAACACCCCATTTTACTCAATTTCTGTTGATGAAAGTACTGATCGAACTATGGTGCAACATTTAATCATTTATATTACATATTTAACAAATTAAGGAAGAGGCCAATGTGTTACAAAATTCATACGCTTACTTCAAATTAGGGATGGAACATCACAATCTGTGTATGACGCTGTGACATCTCGTTTAGCAGAAATGGATCTATCCTTGATAAAGTTGGTTGGATTTGGATTTGATGGAGCTTCATCCATGAGGGGAATTTGTGAAGGTTTTTCTACTAAGCTTCGTTGACATGCTCTTAATTTATTATATATACACTGCATAGCTCATCGGGAAGCATTAGGAGCAAATGATGCTTCATCTTATTTTGCAGAGTTGCAAGCTATTGATAAGTTTGTAAACAAGGTTAATTCATGGCTAGGGAAATCTACTAAAATACATGGAGAATTGAAAGAGTTAATGGAGTCATTTCAAATCACCAGGCTAGAAATGTTACAAATTCATCACATTAGATGTCTTTCTAGAGGAAAAGTCATGGAAAGACTCGTTAATCTCATGCCAGCTTTGTTAAAAGATTGGTAGTTAGGGGAGAAAAAAATGTATGACCTAGCCACAATATTTCAGGTTTAATTTTGCATCCATTTACTTGCAAATGTGCTTATTGAGTTGAATAAGCTGAATCAAAAGTTCTAAGAAGATCATGTTGACATTACATCTATTGGAAGTACTTTGGATATCACTATTAGCTTGCTTCACAAGCGGTTTGTAAGAGGCATATTTGGGGTTGGTGCAATGCACATATCATCTGTTTTAAGTAAAACACAGCAAGAAACTCTTGAGTTTGCAGATTGCACATGTATGGTACATGTACATACATAGTGATTTGAGAGTTTGCCAAATTCAGAAAGATCAGGGACACTAGATGATTTCATTATGTTGGGAAAAAGTTTTGTAATCAAAGTGATTGTCTCTCTAAATGCAAGGTTCATAGATTTGCCTATATTTAATGCTACTAAGTTGTTTAGTCCTTGTAATTATTATGAGGATATGGATGATAGAGACTCTCAAAAAATAAGATGGCTAACATGTTTATGTGAGAAATTTAGTGTTGGGGACTCACCTATTGTGGCTAGTGCTAAATGTTTGGGTGAAATGGACAAATTTGTTTGTACTATGTATAGATCATACCCTAAAAAGCATATGTTTGGAGCATGGGATCTATGTGGAGGTTAACCTGAATGGTTTGAAGGATTTCCATGGTTGACGCAGCTATGGCAATCTATTCTTGTTATTCCAACTAGCATAGTAGTATGCGAAAGAAGCTTCTCCAAATTAAATCAGATAAAAAATGATGATAGATCAAGACTTTCTTTAGAAACATTGGATATATTAATGTTTCTCTCTCATTGCACCTCATGCTCTAAACGAGGTAGATTGGAACACTATTTATGAAGAATGGAAACATATGAAAGATCGAAAGCCTCTTCACTAGGAAAATAGATTCATATCTATAATGATCGAAGATCTAGTAATTTTGAAGAATGTGAATGTAAGTTTCAATATTTATTATTAGCATTGACTTACCTTACATAACACTTGGCAGAACCAATCCTCATTTATTTGAAGTTTTTTGTTCTAATTTCTTTCAGTAATAGAGTACTGTGATATTATGTTGGAGACTGTGCTTGTTGTCCAGAATTTCGAGATTGCAGATTTATGTAGACATAGATAAAGAACAACATTCAACTCATAAGCATAGAACATAAATAGAAGAGAAAATTTGACAATAACAATTAAAGAAGCCTGCAGGCTGAATAGATTATAGAAATAGTCTCTATCACAATAGAAGTATAGTTTAGAACTCAAAATCAAACCCTTGGTTCATCAAAAGTTTATGGCTTTATAGTCTTTACATCAGATATCGAGATCCTAGAAAACTGGATCAAATTTGTTTGAAATAGAAAGTCAAAAACAGTTTCAAGAGAATACCTGAAAATATCCTATAAAATAGGTCAACTCCTTATCTCAAATGGTCGTCATGTCCTCATGATCATCGACATCTGCAGGAAGCCTTCCAAGGTAGATGTATAAGGTCAAAGAATGCCACCTTGAGGACAAGTCATTCTTTTGAAAAAAATAGACAAAAAGCTTCATCATTTCCTCTTTGCTGGCACCTTCAATACTATGATAGAGCACTAATAATGGTGTATTTATTTATTATCTATCATTAGAAACCGTCCTTGAGGCACCTGGATAAGGAAAACTCAGATCTGTGAAAAAATAATGCCTCTCTGCCCTGTGTGCGCTTTCGATGGATAGGAGAGGCAAAATTTGATCCTGTTAGCCACCAAAAGCTCCACTTTCGGTGGCTAAGGACAGTTTAAAATGTCCATCTAAGCCACCGAAAATCTTGTTTTAAGAAACAATTCAAAAATTACAAAAGCTTTGTCACCTCAACTATGAGAGATTCCTCCAGCTGGAATTCATCTTGGCCAATCACTGTCTTTCTCCCATCAAATGTTAGAGCAAAAGCTTTTTCTACTTGCTGGTGAGATCACTGGAGATTTTCAAAAAACCTATAGCAGCCAACGTCCTTGAAGAATTGACACACCTCACGGTGTGATTCAAGGTAGGAGATATCATCCAGCTCCTTCCTGAGGGCAGGCCCTCCTCTCTTCATTTGCTAGACTATTTCTTTGCACCTGCAAATGGAAAATTCGGGCTTGGTGGAGACAACACAGTGCAGAATTAGGGAGGTTTGGGCTTCAACTACGACAGAGGCAAGAAATGAGGAATGAAATCAAGGCAAGCCCTGATTCCGAGGGATGTGATAGCAATTGGGATTTGAAAAGATCATGATTTGGTATACTTCGATGAATAGGAAAGTACGAAACCATGTGATCTCATGAAAGTTAAGTTAGAATGATCAAGTCATAATCGACATCCCTCCTGTCTTTTTGGTAGCTAAAAAACAATGATAACTCTTCACCCTGACGGTTCAAGCATATGATAACTATAAGACATGCTGATCGTTTCAAATATGCCTGCGATTTTGGTGGCTAAGAGAGCCTCGAATTTTGCGTTTAAGCCATTGAAAGCTAAGGCTTTCGATTTTTTAGAAGCCTTTCTGGAAAGGTGCTTAACCACTGAAACCCGAGTTTTGACTTTTTTAAAGGAAAAACCAAATCAAATGTTTTTCAAACTTTATTACAGACTTAAAGCTCTTAAAAGTTAGTCTCAAAAAATTTAGAAATGTATTTTTCAATCACCTCCTATCACCTAAAGTAAACAAATTTGACTATGTTATTTGAGGAGATAACAAGTGGATTACCTTACAAAACACTTGGAAGAACTACTCCTCATTTATTTGAATTTTGTTTTTGTAATTTCTTTCAGTAATAGAGTACTGTGATAATTTGTTGGAGATTGTGCTTGTTGTTCTGAATTTCCAGACTATAGATTTATGTATAATAATTCCTAGTTATTTGTTGTTTGAATTAGCTCATAGAATGCAATCTTTGTACTCTTGAATTTACTGAATATTGTTTTAGTAGATATAGATTTAAAGTGTTGACAAAGGTTTCTAGAATTCATTTTGTGGTTGTAGGTTGTAATTTTTTGAGTGCAAATCTAAACCATGAATTAACATGATCTAGTAATCTAGTCTTACCCTTATGATCATAGTTAACATCATATCAATGGTTATACTAGTATCAATAAACAAGAGGTATTACTCTGGATATGTTTGAGGTATTACTCTGAATATTGCACCAACGATTTCTTTTGTAATGAGTTTTTCTCAAACATGTTGAATTTAATCATTGCAGGATATTGTGCAAGGCTAAGTTGCAAGGGGCGGCAGGTGGCAGTTAATTTCCAAAAGGAACAACTTTTTGGGGTTTGTCGTTAGTTTTCAAATTTTTTTTGGACATATGTATTACATAGTAGCCTTTTTGGGGTGGCAGTTAATTTTCAAAGTTTTTTTTTGACTAATGCATTACATAATAACCTTTTTGGGGTTATGTTGGTTTAAGGACATGAGTTGGGGATAGATGAAATATGATGGATAAAAACATTCAAGTATAACTTTGTTTTGGGGACAAAATTTATTATTTCAGTTTTAAAAAAATTAATACAATTTACAAATTCTTGCATTTTCAAATTTGAGTGAATATCTATTTGATGTTGTTATAATTGTAATATTTTTTAGTTAGTTAGCCATTTAGCTTGTACTAATTATTTTATTAGAAATAAATTTGATTAAAAATGTAATATTTTATTCAACACATTTTTTTTTATGAATTGTGAACTTAATTTATTATTGTCAATTAAAATGCAATTTTTCTAGAAACTTTTCATTCTAGAAGAGTTGCATGATTATATACCCTTCTCATAGAAATTAAAACCTGCTCTTCAAATTTGATCACTGCTCCAGACGAAGTCCAGTTAAAATGTTCCATAATGATCCACCCAACTAATATGTTTCTCACAGAAATTAGAACCTGCTCTTCAAATTTGATCACTGCTCCAGACTACGTACAGTTGGAATGTTCCATAATGGTCCACCCAACTAATATGTTCATGAATGAATTATCATCTTAAAGATTGTCGAGCAAAACAGTTTAAAAAGGAAAAGAAATCAAGGGATTTATTAAGTGATTTGTGTTACCATATGAACAACATCTAGTGCGACGAGTGCAAGAATATCATCTCATGACACGACTCCCAAACACACCTTCTCCACTGCAGCTTTGGCTGCGTCAACGACGTGAAATCCTCTCAGGGTCGGATGGGAAGCCGCTCCCTTTTCTGCCTTTCTCTATTTTGTTCAATTCAAGTGCACCGATCCATCGCAAATCTGCACCAATCAAGTTGACGTTCTTGTCAAAAGTATCAATCTATTCTATTGAGCCCGTAAATGCTATGCTCTAGTCTCAATGGACCATAAGTAGGGATGAAAGCTTAAATATACTCACTCCGACAAAGCAGTCATGAAAATGCATTATGAGAAGAGGAGCAGCCAGAGTTGGGGATTTGGATATGTACTCTCCAACTACTTCTTCATGAAAATGCATTATGAGAAGAGGAGCAGCCAGAGTTGGGGATTTGGATATGTACTCTCCAACTACTTCTTCTACTACATTAGAAACTCTGAAGCATGTCTTCTCATAGAAGTTTAGTTCTAGTCCTCCAGCTGCATCTATCGATGCATAGGAAAATATTAAAAAACTTGCAACAGAAAACAAAATTCTAGCCATTTTAGTCGTCTTAGTGATGTGAATACTTTGCAAAAGAGCAATTATTTTATAACTATGGCATTAGCCTCGACAAAAAATCAGTTTATAGCCTGAATAGTTGCATGTTGATTTTGACCAAACACAAACAAGGAAAAAATAAGGAAACAGTTTATGGTTGGATTTGGTGGATGTGCAATAGCCATCATAGCTAGGAACCAATAAGCTATATAGCTGCAGATCACTACTCTACTCAATGAGTTTCATTATTGTCTGTTTCTAAGGTTCATTCTTTGCCACATCTTTCAACCATTTTTCGGTTTTTATTTTTGAAATCCGGAATCCCCAGGTGATAGATGATGAAGTACCAACCAATTAATCTACATCATATACTCAGACAGAGTAATGACAGGTGGGCGTTTTATGTGGTAACTGAAAACGATACAGGAATAAAAATAATAATGGAAAGAGGCAAGATATACACATAAGTAGATGCTGATACACCCAAGCGGTAAGAGGTAAACTCATATAGATATGATAATTCGCATATAGATAGATCATTCAATCAAGAACAGGAAAAATAAAACTCAACAACCCAATAATGGAAAAAAAATACCCCATACATAAATTTCAGATACCAACATGGAAAAAAGAAGTTTAAATCTCAATTTGGTAAAAACAAAACAGTGTAAAGAAAGAAGAATATAGATAGCAAGCAATCTTACAGGAGAAAGTCGAACGCTGGGTTTAATCAAATGCAAGCAGTAAACCTGTGAAGATAACATGTTAGATTGTTATCTTCTTATTTGTTAGTAAACCTGTGTCTGTATAATTTTGCACGGTTGTAATGGAAGTATTTTTCATTTTGCACGGTTGTAATGGAAGTATTTTTCATTTTGCACGGTTGTGATGGAAGTATTTTTCTTAGCATATTGGATTATTAGATATTTAAGTAAATTTTAAGATAACCGTATGAAAACAAAAATATTGATTAGGTAAACAAACAAATTGATTCGGTTACTATTAACATTACTTACTATTACCAGTATTACTTATTACCTAGTATTATTACTTGTTATGTAAATTTTAAAAAAACAAACAAATTGATTATCTTACTGATTACATTACTTATTATGTAAATTTTAAGATAATTGTAAATAAACAAATGCATCTGGATGGTGTTTCATTTATTTAGGGAATCGAAAGTACCTTTCAAACACGTTGTTTTATGATTTCTTAAAACAATGAACTAAAACACCACAATTCCTTAAGCTCTTCGAACTAAAACACCAGGCAAGCACAGATTTTTAAATCAGTTTTCAAATCAAAATCCCTTCAACAATTTTTGAAGTTTCACACTGTTTTGTCAATTTGAATATACAATTCAAAATACATAAAATAAAGCACACAAAAAATAACTTATTTACCAGTGATTCCATGAAATTTGAGAAGTTTCAGTGTTTTGTCAACTTAAATATCAAATGTAATTCAAAAATCCATAAAACAGAGAAAATAAAGCACAAAAAACAAAATTTATTTACCAGTAAGTCCACGGATATATAGTCCCTACTAGCCTTCTGCGGGGACTAATAATATATTAATTTGTCAAATTTTAATCCATCCAACCTGCCATACCCTTCACGCATTTACGTATAGTAAAATGGAGAGAGTGCGTATTAATCATCCGAAATATTCACATGTGTCTTGCCTCATAAAATAGTCACATATTTTCAGACACTTGATCTTCTCCACTCCTGCTGCCAAGATAATTAATCAAGCAATCGTATCTTCTGACGGAAGCATCTGCAATTTTTCATAAGCAAAATCACTCTGACCGAAGCAACAGGTTTCGTGGCCTCCTCGCTTGTCGAGGTCATGATCGTGTAATTCTTGATATCACTATAAACAATAAAAATAGTATATAAATATTAAAAAAAATGAAAAAAAAACTATATACAACCATAAATATAGTTTTAAGATTTCCTTGATATCATAACTAGGAAAACGCAATCGTATAGATCTGGCAAACCATGCTGAAGAATCTGAGGCCTAGGTTACCAAGGATAGTCCCACCAAAGACTGAGGTCAGAGTCTGAGGGTCAAAAGGTTGTTCCCAAGGAAGTATGGAGGTTAATTCTGAGGTTCCATTGCCTATCCTGGCTGGCTCATATCGTGTTGTCTGGCTGGTATAGCTCTTGTGTTCTTGTATGGGCAGTGCCAGGAGTTAATGTAAAAAATGAAGGGTACGTTTTTTCTTGGGAGATGCAGCACTCGGTAACACCCTTTTCAGAAGACTCATAAAGATCACCAACAACCAAATCCGAGCTGCATTAGCCTCCTTCCCCATTCGACCAACACCATTTTTGATCTTTCTTTTAAACCTCCTCTCGATCCCATGAATTGAGAATCCCCTATTTGTTGAGAACCTCGATCCATATGTGAAAAAGTAGAGATGTGAATCTAATTGTAAATATAGAGAAAGCAATATCATAGTTTTAATCAGTTAAATGGCTGAGCGGAGAGGGTAGGGTATGTATATCTCAGTAGATTTTATCAGTCAAATTACTGAGCCGAGAGAGTCCCTTGTTCAACAAACAAAAGGGTTTCATACACCAATTTACTGTCTGACTTGGCTGTGATCTTAAAAATAAACTATTATTATTATTATTATTATTTTATTTTTACATATTTAATAAAACTATTTTTTTTTATTAAATACTACATAATTATTTGTCATAAATAATGGTCCTATTTTTTCTACTTTACAAACATGATCAACTACTTAATCAACGGCTTAATCTGGGTATGGAACTGCTCCTGGCTTAGATGGTGGTAGTGGATCAGTAAGTCGCTCTGGGTCTCGATCTGGAGCTGCTGGATGGGGTATGGAACTAATGTAGCTGGTCGCTGTCTAGCTTGGATGGCTTTTTCTAGTTAGGCTGTGGCCAGCTGTGGTAGTATAGTAGCTGGCTAGCTGGGCTTAGATGGGGCTGGCTTTCGACCTCGATCTTAAGTATGTATGGAAGTTCCGTACATTGGGTGGTGGGCAATTCACCTATTTTTTCTACTTTCCAAACATATAAAGGCCCATGCTGTTATTATAGAAGCTTTTGCCTCCCTATCCAGAAGGTGGAGCACCGGCAGGGATAGGCGAATCAGGCCACAGCTGGCGCCGCCTACGATCAATCTGCTAGCCAGCAAGCGTAAACCCGTTCAAACGGAGAATCCACTGACAGCGCACAGAAAATTGTTAACATAAAAGCACATAGAAGCCATTCACAACTCACTGCGATCAAAGCCATTCACACGGATAAGGTTCTCATAAGCCATTCACGGAAGCAATTAGCATAAGCTGTTCAGTCACTGCATGCCATTCACTTAATATGTTTTGAATTTAATTTTGACATATTTAATGGAACTATTTAATTTTAGTAATAATATTTTTAAAATTTTAAATATAATTAGATAAATAAATTGTAAAGACATTCAAATTGTTTAATAACATTAAAAACACTTGACATAGTGAGATATCTCTTAAGCACCTATATTCAAATGAGAGTTAATCCGGTTTAGGGTTTTTGTACAAATAATTCGAGACGAGAGTTAATGCCGTTTAGGGAAAATTTCAAATTCTATTCCATCCAACCTGCCCTACCGTGCACGAATTTAAGTGTAGTAAAACCGAGACAATACGAAGTAATCATCCAGCAATTGTTTTCATCTGAAAGCTTCACAAGTGTCTTACCTTATAAAAGATAGTCACATCTTTTCCACAAGTGTCTTACCTTATACACACTTGGCATTGAAAAGTTTGAAACGATAGTCACATCTTTTCTATTGTTCTTTCCAAGATAATTAATCAAGCAATAGTGTCCTCTGACCGAA
>SNQJ01S0023326.1:38195-57116 GCA_010110895.2 Picea sitchensis | reverse complement strand
CCCTATGGATTTCACTATATGGCTTGAATTATAACGAAACCTATTAACCAAAATAATATTATTATTATTATTATTGGAAACATGAGTTGGGAGAATGTTTTCCTTAACCTGGGAAGTAAATCCTTGTCAGGTAGGGGCTAACCCATTGTAAAGTTAAATAACTAGAAATTTTAGGACTTAGATATTTAGTCTAACCATCTTATCAACAAAAAATGAACTAACTTTGAAACCATGATACTTTGACGAAAGGCAAGTTGTTCATATTTTACTTATTTTCCCATTTCCAGTAGACGAAACATAATCGCTATTCTTACCTAGTTGTAACAAATTTTCTACATTGTTTTTCTAACATCTAGAACTTATATGGAAAATTAAAATAACTATAAACAAAGGGAAACAAAGATACATCACAAGCAAGATTTTTTTCCACCGAAAACAAACATAGTGCAGACTTCTTCCCTTAGTTTTTTTACTAAATTATACTAACCATTACAACTACCTTGGATCGTTGTTACTAAATTATTACCTCCAAGTATGTCATTCGAGGTAGAGTCTTACACTTAGAAGTTGGACTCCATTGTTATACTACTTAGCAGGGTTACAAGGGAATAGCACTATAATGAACATTAAAACGACATAGCACTCGTTTCAAAGTGTCATGTGAAATCTATGAGGTGGAAGGTATGGATTGGATAGAATTCCGGTGCGAAGGTCTCGTGGGTACATTCTCCTTTAATGCAATTAGGACCAACAAACAAACAATAACAAGATAATAAATTATAAAAAAAAAAATTTAATGTTTTCAATCAATACAAATAATAAAATTATTATAAAATAACACACTCTGTAAAAAAAAAATGCATTGCATTGTGTGAGATCTCATGTAGGACATTGTCGTTCTTCCTATAAGCGATGGTTTGAATCCCAGTCCCCTCACTACGTTTCCCCACCTACCCTTCACCTGCGTCGCCAAAGAATAACTCTTCGATTTGCCTCGGGGGACGACTCGGGTTGCTAGGATGAAATCAAATCAACGATGACATGGGATATGTGGTGAACTAATACTTACTAGTTGATGCGGGACACTGACACATATTTTAAATCCACATGAACTATGGAAAACTATAATAAAATGAAAATGTTGATAAACCTTTGTCGTTGGTTGTGCAATAAGACTTTCAATTTTATATCCAATAGTAATGCAGATAAACAATATTAATTTTATTATTATGTTAAACTTTGGAAAATAAAAGAAGAATAAAATTCAAACAAAAGTAATACCTCATCAACAATGAATTGATCGCTATAGTACCAGGCCTTCGGAAGGGACTAATAGTATATAGATTAGGTAGTGACCAATATCAATATTTGTTTTCCATCTTTTCTTTTACCCACACATGTTTCTTTCTCATCATTGAGAAATGAAGTCTATTTGGAAGACTATTGAAACCTTTAACTCTAAATATATACTAGCAAAATCATATTATGTCTTCCTTTCTTTCGAATATTAATAGTTTATTTCTCCGACCTCCTCACAATTTTATTTACATGTTATTGTATAGTTTTGATTTTAATGGGTGCGATTATACTAGTGTTAATGCACTAGATTCAAAATAATGATAATACTAAAAATATTGTTGTATTTAAATTCAAGGAGAAATTGTGGAAGAATTAGAGAATAAAAGAAAATTAAAATATTATAAGGTGGTGATCACCCATAATTTAGTGTTAGACTCATGATTTAGCTTAGGCGTGAATTGAATTTATTAATTCATATGATACACATATACACACATTTGGGTAACCTTTGGATTCATCGTCCAAAGTCTCTTGGAATCCTAATGGCTCTTCATATATACTTGATGGTTCACATTTCGCCTCGTCGGTAACCCTAACGGATTACGTTTCCAACATTCACCCACTTAATCCAAATGGGTATATGTAAGTCCAAGGTGAGATAATATCGGAAAGTGAGCAGCTGAAGTATGGAAGTGTGCAGCGATTGATGGTTGAATGTGCTCTCTGAATTTGGTGGTTTTAGGATGACCACAAATCGAATGATGATGGTGATTTAAGGAAGACCACAAACCAATACGGTGTTTTATGGATGACCACAAAATCCTGAACCTTTCTTTATGCTCAATGGTTACTAGAACATTTCCTAAGTTAGTTAGAAGTTGGAAGTTGGTGTCTTCTACTAATTGGAAGTGTTATTGATGTTTGTTTAAAGATGACCATAAAATGTGATGTAGAAGAAGATGAAAGTATTATACCAACTGGAGGTTTAAGGGAAACCAAAAAATGTTTTCTAGCATAAGTTGAAAGTATTCTACTAAGTGTGGTGATTTTGGGTGACCACAAACCAAATCACGCTTGCTTGTTATTGCTCCACTGATAGGACTTTGAAACTTGAATCTTGACTATCAATCGTTGATGTTGTTCCCCCATGTTAGGTACAAGGTGAGAAGATGGAAACCCTTTCATTGGAGGATGTGTCAATACCCTAGAGTGAATTCGTTGGTATGACTGACATATCTTCTTAACTATTGATGACCATTTTGAAGAATGAATCCACCCATAGTGTTTATTTACTCTTGTTGTTTTCTTGTTGTTAAAACATCTGTTTGAAGGATGATTCTTCTTTCCAAAATGCTCGCAAGGATGAAGATTGAAGAAGTGATCTTCAATGTGGCCAACTCGCTGACAATGTTCGCATTTCTAAATCTACTATTGAACTAAAGCAGGTGAATATGAACTATCTTACAGTATTCCAACACTTTAAAACTAGATTGGTTTCGTGTAATCCAGATTATGAAAGGTGACATATTTTTCATATCCTCTATCCATTCTATGCTTTTTTTCCTTATTTCATCCCAAGGTTTGATGATCCTCTAATAGAAACAAGAAGTTGATATGTACTTGAATCTGGAGTTGGCTCACTTAGTGGCTCTAGCGCTGGCTGATGGTCTAAATCAACAACATTTTCTACATCATCTTTGAAAATAGGGTATCGAACAAGGACTAGTTAATAATGTTGTCAAGGATTCTTTAGCTCAAGTGTTGATCTGAAACCTGGGTGACACTGATACCAAAATTGTTTTGGTTCTATGCCACTTAATAAAGGTCATATTTAAGATTTGGATCTATTGAAATTGACTGCATTAAAGGTGAAAATATGTATTTATGAAGGCTTGAGTCCAAATTGAATATAAATTGGTGAATCTGTTGTTAGTCCCATGATCCATTACTTAATGCATTTAAAAATCATAGTTGTGGAAATAAAAGCATTCATAAGAAAAACATGAGACAAGAGATCATGGAATTGTTAACAGATTTCACTAGAACCTTCTAGCTATGTCTCTAGGCTCATAAAATCAATGAACCACTTCATTCTCTTCTTCAAAGATACTCTCATTTACAATGCAAAGGGATGAATTCGCAAATCAACAAATGACAATAGAATTCCCACAACAGGTGGCAGTATCGAAGAGATGTTCTCATGCACAAAGAAAAGAGCTAGATTCTCACAAGCATGTGGCTGTGTATCTCCTACAAAGAGAACATATCCTCTAACAATACAAGGCTAGATCTCTCACAAGCTTGTGGCATCAAATGTAATCTCTCATCGGATCCATAAAGGGATCCATAAATGATGATACCAATAGGGATTTATAAAGGATGATTCCCCCAAAGGGGGTTTCCCTCACCAATATTACATAAGGAGTTTATATAGTTTCCTTAACTCCATAATTCAAAGAGACAAGATCCCCAAATTTATGATCTAATAACAACTCAAGGACAAAAATGAGAAAGCATCTCAACCAACTCACGAGACCCTTAACTTCCTCCTTGAGACTAGGAAACCACTTGTAACAAAGTGAGGAATAATCTAAACCAACTCATGAGACCCTTAACTTCCTCCTTGAGACTAGGAAACCAATTTCTCCTTAAAACTAGGAAACTAATTTGTGAGTTGGATTCTCACATAAAACTAATTTTATTTTTTTACAAGTAATACATGAGATTTCCACTCACTCTAAGTATTCTTCTTATCCCCCTTAAAATTATGAAAATAATTTGTGAGTTGGATTCTGTCACAAAACTGAATCCCCTTTTTACAATTAAATGAACAATATGTGAGATTCTCAAACTCACTTCAAGAATTAATAATTTTTCTAATGTGAATGAATAACACATTAGTTTATCATACTCATTTTAAGTATTAATCATTTTTACAATTTAACTAATTCATTCATGAGCATTAACTATTCTTTGCCACCTATTATCAAAAATTTTAATGATTTATCCCATGGTTTTCAAGGTAGGAAATGTGGAGATCCTCCTAGATCAAACCTCCCCACAAAAAGCACTTTTAGTCCTCCAAAAGTATAGAGAGGAACTGTAAGTTGAATATCTACAACCAACTTGTAGGAAAAGTCTTACACTCCACAATGCGCTTCCCCACTACTCAATTTTCATAAAAAATGTTTCTAACAGACCGCACCTTTCTTCTCCTTCATCTTTGTACTTGGTAATGATGATATCGATGCCACCACTTTCCTCAATGAAAATTCAAATCTGATTTCTTGATCTGCATAACAAATGTATCTGAAAGGCCACACCCTTCTTCTCCTTCATCAATGAAAATTTGTAGTTGACCATACATGATCACAGTTTCAAAGAAATATCGTACGTTCCAAGAGTTGATAAAACACTCATGGACAAGTTTCCAATGATTTCCAAATAGGCCTTAGGAAAAATAATGCCTCTCACTCAACAGTGGCTACAATACCCATTACAATGTTTGCAAAACAAGCCTAGGAAAAAAAATGCCTCTCACTCAACAATGGCTACAATACCCATAACAATGTTGCCAAAACAGGAGTAGGAAAAACAATTCCTTTCACTCAACAGTGGATACAAGACCCATCACAATGTTGCCAAAACAGGCCTAGGAAAAACAATGCCTCTCACTCAATAGTGCCTATAAGACCCGTTACAATGTTACCAAAAAGGATTATAAGGTTTAGACATAGAACAAAATTGCTCTCACTCTCATCATCACTTTTAAGAGTGGCTAATTACTACCTTTTACATCATTAAGGTGAATACCCCCAAATGTGCACGAGTGAGAAACACTATGGTTTTTAATCCCCATATTACAAACATGTGCAACATAGAAAATAAGGAAAATGTCATCATCATCATACTCATCTCGCAATTCTGATACTTTTGACTATAAGCACGACTACTTTATGTCGATGTGTCAAAATGGCCTCTTATCGCACCATATTGGTTTGCGTGCAAGACTCAAACAATAAATTTTCTGCAATAATTTTTATCTTGTTGCCTTGCTACAACACTCAAAGATCACTAGAATCTACAACATACGTTCATCATCTTGCAATTTTCAAAAAGAGGAATCCACTACTCTATATTGTCTAACCAGAAATCCACTATGGGCATGAATTTATTATTGACCATTTCCAACCACACAATATTCCCAGTAGTCCACTCTACTCGCCTTATCCGATTAGTTGGATGAGTATCCTTCAAAATGAATACCCATTCCTATAGTAACTCTGGAAAATAACAGGTGTATGCCTCATGCAAATCAGTAAAAAAATACCTCGGCAAATACTATCATGGTGTATACCTAGAACTTCTATTGTCTTTATGCGCAAACTTGAGTTGTTTATTCTCCAACCATATTTCATTCTCTTTCTTAGTTGGATTGCATGGCCTAAACATCCCCTTCTACCATTGCATTCTCTTCATAATATCCCCTCCAATATCGTCTTCTATGTTCCAACCGGAAACAAAACCAATTTTTGGATGTATGGACTGACCTGGGTTCTACCTTAGTTCTCCAACAAAACCCTAGATTCCATTGACCCTTCTAGAGACTAGAAGGAAACATTGCACACAGAGTGCACAACATAGTATCACCTGAGATGGCTTATTGGTGATTGCATGACCTAGATGTCTCAAATCGTGGAAGGGACGATACTCATGGGGATGTTATACATACTTGTTCTTCAATATTCCTCATGTCTACCATACCATCATTCAAATCTACCATTCATTTAACATTTAACATTCATTATGCTGAAAATAACATAACTATTCTGGTACTCACTTCAAATTAACCTTAATAGATAAATTCATTTATCCATTCATTCATCATAAGAGACATTGCAAAGTATAAAGAGAACATTCCACACATTTACACAATATTTTACCATGGTTCATCCCCCTAGGCTTCTATTCTTCTTTATTCATCTTCTTCAAAATATTGCGCTGCACGCATTACATATTAATTTTAGTAATGGTGAGGCTGACCAGTGTAGCACCAAGCACCACAACTTGTGACCTGACCCTCAATTAAAACTCAAAAACAAACTCAACATGAGGTCCACAACTCTTGACCAAAACACTCAACAAAGACTAGCTCAAAACTCATAAAAGTTCTCAAAGGTACTTCAAGTCTTCTCCGAAAAAAACGATCTCCGGCTACCTCATGCATTATATATGTATACTATGAAAATTGGGTTAAACTCATTACCTTGATGAGAAAAACCCTAACCTTAAGTGGATTAGGCTTGTCCACATATCAACCTCTTGTGCGTGGATGTTCCTCGATTCAACTGTTCCTTTTGGCGCGTTGTTTTTCCTTATTTATTGGTGTGCACTCCATTACTGGTCCCATTTCCAACTATCTGCCATTGTTTTTGTGCATTTCCCAAAATATCCTGCTCCAACACTAGGTCCTCTGACCCCACTCCCTGGAACTCAGGAAGTATGTGGGTTTTTTCTCCCCTTGCCATGTTGCTTTGTGTATTCCCTCCTCTTGGTGATGTTAGTTGACTCTTACTCTACGCATTGCTTCCACTACTCTGATTGCTACTATTTTTTCCTCCCTTGCAAACTATAAGAGCTATTGATAAGTCTTCAACTGTTATTTTTTATTATGGTTACGCAAATGGGGTCGTGGATTCAACACATTATCTAGTCTAACTAGGACTTAACAAACCTTCTATTATAGAACTAGAATGGACTTAACATATCTTCTGTTATAGGATGGCCATTCTTTCAAGAACAACTTTAAGGATTCCTGACTTACAACTCTCACTAGACCTAGGGTTTAGCTCATATTCAAAATTTATAAATCAAGATCTGATATGACATGTAACATATCTTTTCAAATTTTCTTTGATACCACATGTAAGGAAATATACTTCCACAATAAACCTAATCAAAGAGAAGAAGAAAAAAATTAATAAAGAAATTAAGTGATAAAGAAATCACACAGTACACAAAGATTTTACCCTGGAAATCCAAACAGGAAAACCAACATTACTTGAGTGTATTTCTCTCTTGTTGTCGTATTCACTCAGAATAAAGGGTTACATGATTAACCTTGGTCTACATCTAAGACACTATTTCCATCATACCCTCTTGCTTCACACAAGAACAACCTTGTGTCCAATTCAACTTACATCTACATGAACAAAAACCTATGCTAAATATTGATCTAACAATTAGCTTTTACAATAATAAAACATGTCTTGTTTATAGGCTTTATAGTATGAAAAAACATAAATCATGAGGCTAAAAAATGGTTATAGATCCATGAAAATCATTGGCTAAAAATCCCATGAATCTCAAGATTCTATTACAGTTGACTACCAGTTGGATTACCAGTCAGCCTCCAATCGGTCTTGAGTCCATTGACCTCTTGACTTACTATTGATCACTTCGATCTTCGACCTAATCCTCGACTCAAATTTCACTGCAAAGAATATAACAACCCAAAAATAAATTCTACATGAATGCAAAATCAGTAAGAATAGCTTTATACCAAAATTTTGAGAACTTATAACTATGAATTTAAGTGTCTTATAATTTTATAATATAAAATTTTCTTTCAAGGTTTCATCATAACATGAAATATAAAATCAATTTTTATTTGCATGAAGCTACCGTTACATATATTAATACTATAATAGGTATTAACTATATATTAATATATTTTACATGAAATGGATCTTTTGAAGCATATTATAGTTTATATTAATTTTATTAGAAAAGCTAATTATATGTTCTATTAAGCTAATTTCTCAATATGAGTGAGCATTATTAAGCATTATATTGTGACATTTGCTACTTTTTTAAGAATTAATGTAGGAATTATAACATTTAAGGAATCTCACAATTGAATATAATCCATGAGGAATGTTGTAATGCAACATAACCGTTAATGAATATCACAATGTGATCCAACCCTTTATGAACATATATGATGCAGACCCCCCTTCTCTCCTAAGGGCTGCGCGACCTCCCAGTCTAGGATCGATTAAGAAATCGAGTCCGATTGACTCTTCGGGCCTCTGGTAGACCCAAAACTCACTTTCACATGTCCTTTCTCCAAAGGCACAGGTCGTACGAGACCCATAAACCCCCTCCTAAGCGTTGTTTGAATTTCAATGCCCAACGTGCGCTAACTCCTCCCTACTAAGCCCTTTCTCCCTTGTGACCATGGTTGTGACCACGCGTTCAAGTGAAAGACGCGTCGTGATTTTGCGTTTCGCGATCCTGGGAGCGCTGCTATCTCCGTTCACGCGATAGCCGAAATCACGATGACCTAAGATCTACTATCCAGATCTTCCCTTGATCAACAATTGTGATCAAGTTGATGTTTCACATTTCGTGACTTCGGAGTTCCCTTGCCTCCGTTATCCCGACAGTCGAAATCGCGATGCTTCAGGTCTGACGGTCTAGATCCTCCCTCGATCCGATGGTCACGATGATTTTGGGACTTAGCGTTTCACAAAATCGAAAGACTTATCACCTCCAATCTTCCGATCCTTGAAATGTCGATATTTCACCCTGGACAATCAATGTTCCATATCTTTCCTCAGTCCAATGACTCAGATCAAGTTGTGGTTTCGCGTCTTGCAAATTCTTGATGTTCTTCCCTTTGAATTCTCCACAGCGCGAGTCAACAAAACGCTGGTCATTCGTCATGTGTCCCTCCTGATGGACGGTTCTAATTCTCTTGTGCTCGAACCAAACGACTGAGATATCTCTTCCTTTGGGCTTACCCCTTCCTCGGATTTAGAAGGTTTTTTGGGTGTCCAAAGGTTTCGAACCTTTGTTCCTTCAACGAGTCCACTCCTCGGATCTCCTTAACACTTATGGAAAGTGTTATTCCTCCTGAGATTTCGTTTTTGAAGACTTCGAATCCCGCAGACTCCTTGTGTCTTTGGGATTTCGATCTCTCAGATTTCTAAGGATTTCAAGAAGAGGAATTCCTCCTGCCCTCTTGGCGTTTTCCTTTTCTGGTTCTTCGGCTTCTTGCAAGCTTCTTCAACCTTTGGTCGAATATCGGATCTGTGCACTCCTTGCACTAGACCTTTTTATCAAGATTTTAGGTTCTTGCGGGTGACTGTGCACACTTTGCACCAGTCTCTTTGCACTCCTTGCAAAGGGAAAAGATTTCATTTTATCTCTCCTTAGATTGGGAATTGAAACAGATCCCACTAACACACTCCTTGAGTTCTGTGTGTACACCTTGCACTACTTTCATGAAGAGAAACAATTCAAACTTATCTTAACATTCATAGTTTCATTCACTCATGAAAACACAAACACAGAGAATTGTAAAACAATGTTCGCACCATGCATTGGATCAAATTTTCTCTGTTCTATTCATAAGAGAAATGATTACAATCTGTGAAAAAACTAAAAACTGAGATTTCTCACTTCTATCCAACTTCACTAGTTGATTTTCTCATTAGCATCATTTAGGCATACAAAACCTCTATTTATCAGAGGGTTCTAAGGGTTTTCCCCTTGCTACGTGTCTACTCTAAGACTATCCTATGACTATCTTTGGATCAGTCGCATTCCAGAGCCGTAATGGAACTCTCGCTCCGCTCGCAATTATCTAAACGTGCCTCAAAGGGTAATTTCAGCTCTGGGTTCAAGCATGCCACAAAAGATAAATTTCAGCGCTGAGTTATGGAGGATTTCAAATATCTGTTGTAATTGTCGGTGTTGGCTCCTATACATATTCCTTAACGTTGATGGGTCTCGCTCTGCGTGCTTGCCAATGATGCTCCTACATCAAACTCCCCTTGAAAAAAATTCATGTACTCCTGTCAATGAGCTCATGTACTGATTTTCCATGATTTTGGATAATAACTTCATTTTCCCAACTGGCATCTTCTATTGGGTGCCCCTTCCACTTGACCAGATACACAAAATATGCCTTCATCCTAGTTTTCTTGTCAATCCTCTAATCAACAATTTTCTCCATTTATGACTTTTCTGTTGTGGGCATTTTCTTTTCCCACTGGATCTTCACTTGATCTTTTGATCTCTCCGTGCCATATTTCCTGTAAGGGTACAGGTCTGCAGCATTGAATATGGGCGATATTCCCAGATCATCTACTAACTCAATCTCATAGGCGTTTGCATCAAACTTCCTCAAGATCTTACATGGCCCTATCTTCTTCATCTTCAACTTGTTATATGTTCCTCTAGGGAACCTCTCTTTCCTAAGATGTGCCAGAACCTGATCTCCCACTTCAAATTGAAGTTCTCTATGATGTTGATCAACCCTGTGCTTGTACTCCTGGTTAGAACTCTCCAACTATCCTCTGATATGGCTATGGAGCCTCTTCATTTCTGCAGCAAAATCTTTTGCTCCACTACTCCTGATCTCTCTCTCTTCCAGTCTCTCAACTTAAATACTCCCCTGGGTTGCATTCCATACAATATTTGGAATGGTCTCTTTCCAGTGCTCATGTTTGGTGAGTCATTGTATGCAAATTCTGCTTGTGGCAGAATTTGATCCCACTGACTATGGTGTTCAGTGACCAGACTCCTCACTAAGTTTCCCAATATTCTATTTACCACCTTAGTCTATCCATATGTCTGAGGATGATAAGCTGAGATGAATGACACGTCTGTCCCCAACTTCTTCCATAGCGTTCTCCAAAATTGATCAACAAATTTTGTGTCTCTGTCCGAGACAATGCTTCTGGGTAGGTTGTGAAGTCTTACAACTTCCTTGAAAAAATGATTTTGCAACATGTGTTGCATCATTGGTCTTCTGGCATGGGATAAATGTGCCATATTTGAAAATATATCCACCACCACAAATATGGAATCAAATCCTCTTTGTGTTCTTGGTAGTCCCAACACAAAATCCATGCAGAGATGACGAATCCTCTAGCAGAGACCCACCTCAACGAAGCCAACAATTTAGATGGCTCGAATTTCATTAACAGAAAAATTCAAATGCAGACTCTGATGGAGGGCTATGGTGTCTAAGCCTTTGAAAAGGGAACTGAAGCGAAACCAGATGCGGCTGCCAGTGCGACAACAAGACAGATCTAAGATTGAGAGAAGTACGAAAACAAGGCCAATGTATTGTTGCGTATGTCTATTAAAGATAAAATAATTCCACATATTAGAGAAGCTAACACTTCTGTTGAAACGTGTATAGTGCGTAATGATTTATATGAAACTAGCAACAAAAATCGTATTATGTTCCTAAAAACTAAATTGCTAAGCATTAAGATGGATGGAAATGAATCTGTTAGTTTTTTTTGGCTCGTATTAAAGAGGTGAAAGACAAGCTAGGAAACATAGGGGAAATAGTTTCCATCACTGATCTTGTCACTATTACCTTAAATGGTATGCTAGACGATTATGATTATCATATCTTCATAACAAGTCTCGCAGCAAGGGAGAAATCTCCGACTTTTGAAGAATTGACAGGGATTTTGTTGCAAGAGGAAGAGAGGTGCGGGAACTTGAAGCCTCAGAATTCATATTTGACACTGTGGTCAAATAAGAAATCCATGAAAGGGAGATCAGGAGAAAGAGGTAGAGGAGGCAGTTCATCGAAGAGAGGCAATTCATCACAGAGAAGACAATCTCCAAGGTCGAATCAAGGTATGCAATCTAACAGGAATGCGTCAAAGAGTTATTTTTATTGTGGTCAACCTGTACATATTATTAGAGACTGTCATAAAAAGAAGAGTAATGAGGCTAAGAAAAAACCTAGAAAACACTCAGTTCATTATGCAGAATTATCTTCCAATCATGATCTCAGATTATTTATTTCTAGTGATGATATTGATGTATCTTCTGTTAATTTATTTGTTTGTTTGGATGGCGGAATGACTGTTAATTAAGAGGAACAGATGGAGCAACAGAGACTGTGGATGGCAGTTACAGTGGCAATGGTGATGATGGTTTTTCCATTTCATTGTTTGGCTACTGACTACACCGTTGGTGACAGCTCAGGGTGGACTCTAGGCGTCGTCTATACTACCTGGGCTTCAGGCAAAACATTTGCCATGGGCGACAAACTAGGTAAGACACAAATTCTAGCAAGACCTAATATAAGTATTTGATGATGCAATTGCAATTGAAGATATTGATAAGAGTGGTGAATGAATATAATGCAGTGTTCAAATACACGCCGGGCACGCACAATACGCTGGTGGTGAACAAGGCGGCGTACGATTCGTACCTCATTACTAATCCGTTGTCGTCACACACCAGTGGAAACGACACCATTATGTTGGACATCATGGGCACCAAGTATTACATCTGCGGAAGCACAGGTCACTGCTCTGCGGGCATGAAGCTCACTATCACCGTTAGCGCGACTGTAAATTCAAAGAGCAACAGAACCGTGCCGTCGTCCTAGCCCGCCCCATCTCCATCATCCGCCACACCAACTGTCCAATCGTTGTCCCCATCATCGGGCACTCCCACCACGCCAACTGCCTCATCGCCTTCCCCATCATCTACCGCTACTCCGCCTACCGTGTCAACACCACCAGAATCAACAAATGGTGCGAGTTCCTCCATTGGGAGTGGAACAAGTGCAGCCACTCCTTGGTGTCGCCTGGGTGGTGTCTTCCTCCTTGGAGGATCACTTTTGCTCGCCATGGCATCGTTATAGGCATACAACGATTCCTATTCATAATGTTGATTTGTGGGTGCATAGATAAATGAAGCTCAACTGTTTATTTGTTAATCAATAATAAAATTTAATATATTCTTTCAAGAATTATTTTCATCTTATCAGCCTTTCCACGTTGATCAGCCACAATTATATGGCTGTACTAATTTAATATCAACGATTGTGACGTTCACACTGCAGAGACCAAGCTTCAATCTAGATCGTGAGAGAGGACAGTGTAGTTATATCCCATCCGTACATTTGATCACATAAGAGAAGATTTGACCGTCGACATTTAGCTTGATCGAACGGTGACAGAGCCACCTCGTATGCACAAAAGAGTCGGGAGTAAATACCTTGGCCCCCACTCTCAGTTTTATAAATCCACCATTGGGATAGGTGTCATCTTTTAAGGCATTGCGGCACCCTTCAACACGGTTTTGGAAACCTACTCCTACCCTTCGCTATGCGTCAAGTCTTGTTAATTTGTAAAACCACAGTGTCTTTGGATTTGCTCTACAGTGCCTAATTGCACGCCGATTCTTCTCCATCGACCTTGGAAAATCTCATAGGAATGGCGAGCTCTCCAATTCCTTATTGATATATGATTGTGCCTCGTTTTTTTGTCAGAATCGTAGCATCGGATTGAAAGAGGCCTCTGTTTTTTGTCAAATGTTCGAAAGCTACCGGAATCCATCTGTATTATCTTCTTATTGTCCCCAAGCTTGCATTTTATCTTGAGATGAGCTGCATAAGATTTATCCAGGGACAGATCCATATCTCCTTTTCCTATAAAATTGTAACTTGTAAAGCCTGCTGCTAAAGGAGTTGGAGTGAGACGTCCCTATTATAAAAATCTTGGTGCAGTAATTAAATTCAAAGTTGGAGTGAGACGTCCCTATTATGTGGCCGCCTGCACCCAGTAGCGAACTAAACATAAATCTTGATGCAGTAATTAAATTCAATCTCCTTTTAACCTAGAAGATACATAGTTATGGAGTATGGAATGTAGTGGATGAATTACCTCACAACACAACCAAATCCTTAAAATCAAAACCGTTGTGACAAATATTGATTTCAGTTTTGAGAAATTTTCGTTGGGAGGAGGAAGTTTTGCGATAGCTTCATTCTGAATGGACACCACTCTATCTCTACTTCCATTAGAGGTAGAGATTTGTTTCTCTTAAGAAAAATGATAATGTTCATTGCAAGACACATGCCGTGCATACGTATTAGCTAGCATAGATAATTTTCATTACGAGACATATGCCATGCCTTGTCTCTTATTTCTTGGATCCCTCAATCAATATTTCAGGCTGGGGAAACCCAGAGACAAATCAGTAAAGATGCACCAAGCATATCGATTGATTCATTCTATTGGGCAGGGAGAAGCGAGACCATCCACGGTAGCACACAGTTATGTAAGTCATCAAAATTTAATTTGAGTTTGTATAATTTAGCATATTGAATTATTAGATATTTACTTAAATTTTAAGATAACTGTAAGAAAACAAAAAAATTGATTAGGTAAACAAACACATTGATTCTGTTACTAATAACATTACTTATTATTACCAGTATTACTTATTACCTAGTATTATTACTTGGTATGTAAATTTTAAAATACTAACAAATTGATTATCTTACTATTACTTGGTACGTAAATTTTAAAATACTAACAAATTGATTATCTTACTTGATTACATTACTTATTATTACCAGTATTACTTATTACCTAGTATTATTACTTGGTATGTAAATTTTAAAATACTAACAAATTGATTATCTTACTATTACTTGGTAAGTAAATTTTAAAATACTAACAAATTGATTATCTTACTTGATTACATTACTTATTATTACCAGTATTACTTATTACCTAGTATTATTACTTGGTATGTAAATTTTAAAATACTAACAAATTGATTATCTTACTATTACTTGGTACATAAATTTTAAAATACAAACAAATTGATTATCTTACTTGATTACATTACTTATTATTACCAGTATTACTTATAAATTTTAAAATACTAACAAATTGATTATCTTACTTGATTACATTACTTATTATTACCAGTATTACTTATTACCTAGTAATATTACTTGGTATGTAAATTTTAAAATACTAACAAATTGATTATCTTACTATTACTTGGTACGTAAATTTTAAAATACTAACAAATTGATTATCTTACTTGATTACATTACTTATTATTACCAGAATTACTTATTACCTAGTATTATTACTTGGTATGTAAATTTTAAAATACTAACAAATTGATTATTTTACTATTACTTGGTACGTAAATTTTAAAATACTAACAAATTGATTATCTTACTGATTACATTACTTATTATGTAAATTTTAAGATAATTGTAAATAAACAAATGCATATGGATGGTGTTTCATTTATTTAGCGAATCAAAAGTACCTTTAAAACACGTTGTTTTGTGATTTCTTAAAACAACGAACTAAAACACCACAATTCCTTAAGCTCTTCGAACTAAAACACCCGGCAAGCACAGATTTTTAAATCAATTTCCAAATCAAAATCCCTTCAACAATTTCTGAAGTTTCACACTGTTTTGTCAATTTGAATATCAAATACAATTCATAATACATAAAATAAAGCACACAAAAAAATAACTTATTTACCAGTGATTCCATGAAATTTGTAAAGTTTCAGTGTTTTGTCAACTTGAATATCAAATATAATTCAAAAATCCATAAAACAGAGAAAATAAAGCACACAAAACAAAACTTATTTACGAGTAAGTCCACGGATATATAGTCGCTAGTAGCATATAGTCGCTAGTAGCCTTCTGCGGGAACTAATAACATATTAATTTGTCAAATTTTAATCCATCCAACCTGCCATACCCTTCACGAATTTACGTATAGTAAAACGAATTTACGTATAGTAAAATGGAAACAGTGCGGATTAATTATCCGAAATATTCACATGTGTCTTACCTCATAAAATAGTCACATATTTTCATAGACACTTGATCTTTTCCACTCCTGCTGCCATTTTCATAAGCAAAATCACTCTGACCGAAGCAACAGGTTTCGTGGCCTCCTCGCTTGTCAATCACTTACTCCACGAGGGTTACATTGTCGAGGTCATGATCGTGTAATTTTTGATATCACTAGAAAGGATAAACAATAAAAATAGTATATAAACATAAAAAAATAAAAAAATAGATAAACTATATACAACCATAAATATAGTCTTAAGATTTCTTTGATATCATAACTAGGAAAACGCAATCGTGTAGATCTGGCAAACCATGCTGAAGAATCTGAGGCCTAGGTTACCAAGGATAGTAACACCAAAGGCTGAGGTCAGAGTTTGAGGGTCAAAAGGTTGTTCCCAAGGAAGTATGGAGGTTAATTCTGAGGTTCCATTGCCTATCCTGGCTGGCTCATATCTTGTTGTTTGGCTGGTATAGTTCTTGTATGAACAGTGCCAAGAGTCGATGTAAAAAATGAAGCGTACGTTTTTCTTGGGAGATGCAGCACTTGGTAACACCCTTTTCAGAAGACTCATAAAGATCACCAACAACCAAATCCGAGCTGCATTAGCCTCCTTCCCCATTCGACCAACACCATCTTTCATCTTTCTTTGAAACCTCCTCTCGATCCCATGAGTTGAGAATCACCTATTTGTTGAGAACCTCGACCTAAATGTGAAAACTTAGAGATGTGAATCTAATTATGTCAAAAGGCATATATTTATTGGAGATGGGACAATTAATGATCTTTTAATCTTAAATTATAATCTGATGGCTACACATTGAAGATGCCAGTATATTTTTAGTCGTCCTCCAAAATCAATGAGTCAGATTTATTGTTGATAACTTCCTTGCATTTATGAATGCATCAGTGAACCTGTTTACTTTTTAACATTTACCTAATCATATTAAGAAATTAATGTAACATCATATGATTGCCACATTTAAATAACTAACCCAGCCACTTAAACCCACCCCTAAGGGCGATGAAAATCCGCTAAACCATATCCAAACACAACAATGGCTGGAACCTGTTTCTTGTTTTCCTCATCCTCGTTTCAACGTCCATCCTCGTTTCAACGTCCGCCTCTGGTATTCCATCGGGTCTGGATTATAGCCCAACCAAAACTGATTTTATACCAAAAAGACCGGTCGGCTATGGTGCAGCCATCCATATTCATTCTGGTTCACATTCCAACAATTATCCATTTTAGGTAGTGTTTGCTAAACATTCAAACGTGGCAATAAAATTATGCATACATATTAATTCTTGTTAATCATCTTAACTTGGCAAGCATATGGCCTCACAATAATTTCTTAATATTATTAGGTAAATGTGAAAAAGTAAACATGTTAACGCATGCATTCATAAATATAAAGAAGTTATGAACAGTAAATTTCATCCATTGATTTGGGAGGATGACTAAGAATATGCCAGCATCTTCAATTGCTGGCCATAAAATTAAGAATTAATATTAAAAGATCTTTAAATGTGCCCATTGTCATAGGTGTATGCCTTTCTGTGTAATTAATCTTTAAGATGACCACATTTAGCAGTCACTCCTTCAACTTCATTCTTGGAAATTACATGTATGCTATCACGGATTTAATCAACTATTCGCGCATTTTCTCTACCTTAAATTTCCTCTGCTGTAAGCCTTTTGGCGTTCACCAACCTTAGCGTCTATGCTAGTTGTAAACATAGAGAAAGCAACATCATAGTCTTAAGATAAAGGCAGAGATTAGTTGCTTTGCAAATAACTTTCTCGTTATAAATAATATGTTTTTAATTTAATTTTTACATATTTAATGGAGCTATTTTTTTTTATTAAATGGAACATAATTATTTCTCTTCCTATTTTTTCTACTTTCCAAACATATAAAAGCCCATGCTGTTATTATAGAAGCTTTTGCCTCCCTTTCCAGAAGGTGGAGCACCGGCAGGGATAGGCGAATCAGGCCACAGCTGGCGCTGCCTACGATCAATCTGCAGCGAGCATAAGCTGTTCACTCACTGCATGACATTCACTTAATATGTTTTTAACTTAATTTTGACATATTTAATGGAATTATTTAATTTTAGAAATAATATTTTTAAAATTTAAAATACAATTAGATAAATAGATAAATAAATTGTAAAGACATTAAAATTGTTTAATGACATTAAAAACACTTGACATAGTGAGATATCTCTTAAGCACCTATATTCAAATGATATTTAATCTGGTGTAGGGTTTTTGTACAAATAATTCGAGATGAGAGTTAATGCGGTTTAGGGAAAATTTCAAATTCTAATCCATCCAACCTGCCCTACCGTGCACGAATTTAAGTGTAGTAAAACCGAGACAATAAGAATCAACCTGCCCTAACGTGCACGAATTTAAGTGTAGTAAAACCGAGACAATAAGAATTAATCATCCAGCAATTGTTTTCATCTGAAAGCTTCACAAGTGTCTTTTTTTCCAAGAAAAAAATAACTCAAGATTATATTAAAAATATAGTTTCGTTTACATCTCTAGCTCCTACGAGCTAATTTTTCAGGGAGAGCAGGTCGCTCTTGTCAAAAGAACAGAGTCCAAAAAAGGGAACAGATCCAAAATAGAAACAGCCCCACGGAGAGCAATAACCACGCTGTCACCGAGAAGGAAAAAAGCCTGTGCGAACAGTCCAGAAAAAACAATATGTTAATCCTTCAACGCAGAGAGCTGGAGCCAAATTCAGGCCAATCGGAGCAGAATGGACGCAAAACCACATCATTCGAACAGGTTGATACGGGTAATGGGGCTATCGATCCCATTTTCACAGTGGAACACCGATAATCGCCCAGCTTTCTCACCAAGGGCTCTTTTTGAAAGAACATCGGCCTCCTTATTGTGGATCCTGGAGAAATGACGGAAGCTGATGGCCCTGAAAAG